>JAPYYQ010000629.1:0-74301 GCA_030522585.1 Anagyrus pseudococci | reverse complement strand
GGGCCAGACCGATTGCTTGGCTTTCGTTCTTTTTCTGTTGTTTTTTGGTCGAAAGCGGCGATTCTTCGTCGGAATGTGTTGAGCGTTTTCGCTTAGGCTGTGGCTACACGTGCACGGGGACACGAGTTTTCCTCGCCCTCCGGAGGATTTATCGGGCAAGTTTTCTCTTCGCTCGATTTATCGGCGCAGCTAAGCTTTACAGTCATTGGTCCCTTATGATTTCGGGAAAGTTGGCAGGGGCAAGCCCGGGAATAATGAATCGACGAAAGTTTCGGAGAAAATGAAAAGTTTCACGACGCTCGGGCTGTAGGTGGGATATGGAGGCTCGTGTCGTGGTTTTGATTTCAACTCGCTGAGACGCGCGTGCGAGCGAGTGATTTCTCTGGCATTTGATCGAATGATTGCCGGAGTTGTGAGTAAACTATCAATCGCGTTTTTTTTTCAGGAAAATATTATCGAATTGCTGTAAATAAAAGGGTAATAAAAAGCGGTGTTTTATTTTTCTAGAGTAGCTAAAATTTTTAATGCCGTTATTAATTTTGCCAGATTGAAAATGCGTGTTTTTTCTTTCCTCGTCGCGATTAATGATTTCGGTTTTCAGGTTGAACAATTCGCTTTTAACACCGGTAGTTGATTATTTGTGCATCGCGAAAACACGAATTTCCGACGGGCTATACCAAATTTTCGCGTCAATATTGACCTCCTTTATTTTTCAACGCTACATCCCGGGCTCGATAATATTTGTACTACCATTTAATCACTTGGATAAAAATGAAAAACTATTCTTTTGGAAGAGTTCCGTATACGAAAAGCAATTAAGATGATATATCGATAAATAACGAATATCGACGTTTATTAGCCTGGTTTAATTGGCCGGCAGTACCGTTACATTATAAGTTAACGACCTTAATAACTTTTTCAAAGTTCCGGCTGTCTTAAAATTGGCTGCTGCTCTTTAATTTGCGAGCTTCGCGTCCGGGCTTTGTAAAATATTACTAAATTCCGCGCGCTCTATTATATCCAAAACGCCGGCTAATTGATTCAATTTACCCCCACCTTTTTGCCAGGCGTATCCATCAATTTTCTACGTGTATAAACATTAAAATTACTATCCTTAATTTCGACTGGCTCTAAACTCTTGCTTAAATGTAAATAAAAAAAAACTAAGGGAATTCAATTAAAGAATACAACGTGTATTTGACAAAATAAATTACTTTCTCGGAAGAAAGGGGCTTCTTCAAAACTCGCTGGAGAAAAAGGGGTATGGAAAATCCGAAGAAAGCCAATGACAGTACAGTTCGAAATTTTACATATTTACACGGCTACAGCGCGCACATGCATATGTAAAAATCGGATGAAGCGCCAGGGGGGCCCAGTGCCTGGCCTGAAAAGAGCACAAGAATAAAACGCCGAGGCCGACACGCGCGTGTCTGTGACTGAGCCAACAACTAAAACTTTCATATATTTTCTCAGCAAAACAAAAAAAAAAAAAGAACAGCGTCGCGCTTGAGTTTGTTTGAAAATCTCTCGCCGTACGTGCACCGCTTATTTACCTCGGCTTTACTTCGCTCGCTCGAGATGAAGAAATATAATAATTATTTTTCCGTTCGCAGCGCGAAATTACAAATCGACCGCGTTTATTGCCATCCGCGTTGCAATTGGCAAATTCGGATATTGCCTTCGACACGCCGGAGAGAAACACGTTGGCCATTGTAGCTCGCTCGGTCGTTAGCCGATATACGCGCTTGCGAATTTTCCGATGGCGTTTCAAAGACGGCATTTGTTGGAGGCGGCGCCCCTTTGACGTGTTGGCGACAGGCTATTTCCCCCCCCCCCGCCTGTAACGGATCAAATCCGAGGAGAAGCTGAGGGAGGGAGATCTTGCCTTTAACGCCGCCTTAAATTGCTGAAACAATTTTGCACGAGTTAGACTGGCGTGCTATTGCCGCTTTCCGACCGCCGGCCGACGCCAGGACAATAAATGCTTCCCGAACAGTAATTAAACGCCTTTATGTTGCCTTCAATCATTGTATGAGAGCTCGAAGGATTAATAAACGCGCGAGAAATGTTATTGTTTCTAGTCGAAACTATTACGTGAAGAATAATGAACGTTCTCGGGGGAAACTGCTTCGCAAGACTTTTTTTCATCCTTTTTACGTACGTTTTTTGCGTACTGATAATTTCCCCTGTATATTCGCAAAAGAACAATCGATCGACGTACAAAATATATATCTTACTCTTATCTGCGCTTTTATTAATTTAATTCAGCTCAGTCGTAGATAGCAAGTTATACATTAGTCGTCTGTTATTTTTTTTTAAACGCGCTTTTCTTTCCATTTAACGCAAAAGTATTACTTTTCGGACATTGCTCGTCCATCGGAAATCGCGCGGATATCATAACCATCAATTTTACCGCGCTACTCCATCTTTTTATTTCTGTGTCACTGATCGATTACAAAGAAAATACGTTAAAGAGGAAAAAGTAACGTTTAAAATAATCAAAACGAAGATAAATCTTTGCTCGAAAGAAAAAGAAAAACCAAACGAACTGTAACATACAACTGAAAAATCTCTGCTTCTGCAAAATGAAAAAAAAAATACAAAAACCGTCCATCAAAGCGAAACTCGTATTTTCACCGACTTCAGCGTGTGAAAACGAATAATCGACGTGGAGGATTGGTCATGTACGTCGGCTTCAGCGCTTCTCTCTCGGCGATAACGAGTGGACGTGACCACAGAGCTCGCTGCCTGTAATACGGCTGGCGCACAATTTATACCAGCGGCTCAGAGCCGGCTATAGCCGGAGAGGCGTCGAAAATTTCAGGAGTGATGGTTTTTCGTGATGAGCGAATTTGCCAGCTAGTGCTTGCCAAGAAATGCTGGGGGATTAGGGGCTGCTTTAACCGCTGCTAGAGATATACGTTTTAGCGATTGAAGGTAATGTATGGCTCTGCCAGCGCAGCCGTACGAATGCGATTGTTGGGATATTTTATTTCTCGAAATGGGGGGATATATACGCATAAATTAATCGTTAAGGAATTGCTTATGGCGTTTGAACGTTAGGCGCGGCGGCAAAGTTACGAGTTCCTTTTGCCTCGAGTGCGTGTTATTAGGACGAGAGAGAGATTTGCTCGTCAAGTCGGAAGGAATTTCCAGATGGCTTGGGCTACGCGAATTAGTTTCAGTTCCCCCAGCCCTTGTGTTTTTGGCTCATTTTTTTTTTCGTTTGTTGACTGGGGCGAATTGCGGGCCGAATTGCATGGGGGAGGGAAAATTTAATGAAACTTTGTGGCAGGTATGGTTTTACGAGCGTCCTGAAGAGAGGCAGGAGAGCCTATGCGTATTTCTTCTTCTCTTTTTTTTTACTTTTCTCGAGATTTTCTTTTGCTTCTGTTTATTTTATATTAGAGGTAAAAGTCCAATCTAATTCTTCAGCAGCCGAAAGCTGTGTTTTACGAACAAATTATCGTACCGTTTTCGCCAACTGCGCTAACTTCATATGCTATCAATCTTGCCTGAGAATTTTTCAGAATAACTTTTTTTGTCTTGTTTCAACCCAAAGGAAAATTGTTGTCGTAACTTTTGGGGGAACAAAAAATTTTCACTGCTAACAGAACTGTCAATGTGGTGATTGCATTTTACTTTTTTTTTTTAAGGAGTGTATAAAAAACGTAGCTCTAAAAAATTATATTTATTTTTTGATAGTGGCAGTCGTAGCAGTTTTTTTTACTTTATACTAAAAGCTCTTTTATTTTAACATATATATATTACGAGGATATAAAAAATATGTATTCTTATTGATTTTTTAAAAAGTCAATGTAAAATAGTTGTGAAAACGAAATATCTTCCTCAAAAAATCTTCAAAGAATATTGCTGTAATTTGCAAATCTGATATTCTGTAATAATAAGATTATCGTCATTTAAATTGTTCAAACGTCACGGAAATTAGTGGGGTCGCAATAAGAAAATTAAACACGTAACGACTTGAATTATTCTCTAACATCGCTAGCGAATATTAAATACGTGTCAACATTTGCTATGAATTTAAATTTCAAATAAACTTCTTTCTCAATTGAATTCAAATATTAAAAAAAAAAGTGAAAAACGAAAAGGTCCTCTGGAGTTGAGATTTCCAACAGTTTGAAAGATAGTGGGATTTTGAAAAGGGTTACAACAGGGTTAGGAGATGGTTGTATGAAATGAAGTCTCCCGGTGTGTTTACATTGGTGAAGGGGTTGAATTATAAAAAAGGGTTTAACTAAAAATTCACACGATCGACGTTGAAACTTCCTGCCCTAAATTGTGGTAGACGTTTATTTCGACGTTATTACTTTCATCTTGCATTATATTATTAATCGAGTGTACAAAAGTTTCCGATTTCAAAAATTCGGTATTCATGTGCCTCTTCTCTTGTTCAGCAGTTTCAAATATAAACGTTAAATTTGCTTATTGAATTCTTCAAAGATTGGTTCTTTAATGCAAGCTCGAATCTCGAACCTTTATTAATCCAATCGCTTTAATCGAACCTTCTCCAGACTCCGTATCCACGCCTACTATACTTCATTAAACAGTATTTCTTTTTCTATCAAAGTTAGTTCTTCATTAATTCCACAGATCTAACAAGTTTTTACATCCTCCTCGTAAAATCTCTCATAATTCACATTCTCGAAAGCTCGCCGAAAATTCAAGACTCTCAGCTCGCAACGATGAGCACTATCGTTTAAAAATTAACGCTCTCGCACAAACCACCTACTCCCAACAATTAAACAATTCGCTTAAAAAGCCTCGGGGCCGAGTTAACGAGGATATTTAACTTTGCCGTTGCTATACAGTGCTCTATCCCTCCAGCGGCGTATCTACTTAAGCCCTCGAAAATTTTGAAACGTATAGCGCCGAGACAAATGAAGCCCAACATCCTTTGCCTTTACCCTCCTCGTCTCTTTCTCTTTCTCCATATCTGCGCAGGCTCGAGTTTCGGCTTTTCATTAAGTGCACTCGCGCGCGCATGTACACAGTGGACTTGGTTTGCTCCTCGTGGGCGCTCTACTCTAGGCGGTATGTATATTCGAGAGCGAAAATTATCGAGCGCCTGCTACACTCAATGATTATTCGTTAATAGTCAGACATGCAGTAGCGCGTACCGAATTTAATCGCTGCCGCTGGGGCCGAGAGCATTGCCTCGCTATTAAATAACAGAAGGAGAGAGAGAGAGAGAGAAAGATAAATAGATGCTCGGCTATTCGGGCTTGCTTCGCTATTTATTATCGACGAGGCATTAAAGCTGCCGAGACATTGCTATCTGTGTATTATGCGCTTTTAGTCGCAGCCCCCAAAGGTCCGTTTTCTATTCTGGTACGAGGAGATTTATTATAATAACGCCGCGAAATTTAATTGCTTTTGAGACTTTTGCGCTTCTCCAACGCTACGCTCTTATTATTTTTCTCTCCGTCCGCTCGAGTTATTTTTTTCTCAATTCTTTGTACGCTATGTATATGTATATGTATATACGTTGGACGGGGCTTTACGAAAATTGCAGAAAATCGCTCGACTTTCCGATTTATTGAATTTCTCCTTTAACAAAGCATCAAGTTTCGGATATCTTCTTTCTTTTTTTTATCATTCCTTTCCAGCCTGTAATAGCTTCGTTTATTGATAATAGTTCCGGGATTGCAAGTACTCGATGACGTACAAAATATTAACAAACGCGAACGGCAGGCTCGTTTTGTCCGCTCCTGTTGTTTTTTTTTACGCGAAATTTGGTCAACCAAGTCCGATGGAGAGAGTTAGATGGTTCTTAAACGCGTAATTAACAAGTAGTACATTGAACGGTGTCATCTTTCGTTGGCGAGACGTAGCGTAGCGTAAAAATAGTCAGACAAGGTATAAGAAACGATAAAGCCTTCTTTTTTATTAACATATTCGTCTGATTAACATAACAATTATATAGCAAAATTCAATCATGAGAATTCCAACTATGCAGATGTACGTACAGTTTCGGAAAATCGCCGATTAAGCCCATCATCCGCGTGCGTTCTCTCTCTCTCTCTCTCTCTCTCTCTCTCTCTCTCGTGTGTCTTGATATACATATTTGGCGCTGCATATGCAAAATAAACAAGCGCCAAGAGGAATAGATTTACATATCTAGTTTGAATCTGTCTAAGGTATTACAAGTCCAGAATGCTATAGTACTTTATTGAAATTCCCCTTATTGTTAATGAACATTTTGCTTTGTTTTGCCGAAAGCAATGTAGAGAATGGGAGGAGAGCTCTCGCTGTTATAACGTTGAACCGGTTTTACGCATCTCGTCATGTCGCTCCGTGGCGAAGCGATTTTTTTTCTTTTTTTCGCTAAGTCTAAACGAGAGAGAGTTTTTTTTACAAGACATTGGAAGTTTAATACAACGGGGAGGGAGCTTATCCCCTCTTTGTTACTGGGATTATATTTAAAAGTGGTTTTAAACGATTTCAAGATTCCTTAAATTCTCTTATCGTCGGGCTTTCGAAATTTTTTTTCTTCAATTTATATATACACACACACACTTATCTTAATTATTAGCTTATCTTAACTTTTATCTTTTACATGCTCTTTTTCTTTTAAGATTCTTTTTTTTGGTAAGCTCCTTTTCATTTTAATGCTTTTTTTTAACGGGCTTGATTTTACGTTTTTATATCAATTATAAGAATTCATCTAATTATTTCCTGTCGACGTACAAAAGTGTAATGTAAAAAACTGTGTAAATTTAAACGTGGTCGTTTTTTTTATTATGTGGTCTTGGTTTTTTTCGCCTTTCCTCAGCAACATCCTTGTTGGTATTTTATTTTTTTTTTAATCATTTTGGTATTTTTTTTGTTTGCACTTACACTTTAAAACGAGAATATTCATAAACATTGTTTTGCTTTGTTATTTCTATGTTACAATAAAACAGCGCATCGAAGAAAGAGCCACTTTCAGTTCGATAAAATTTCCGTAAAAATTTAAATAATTTTCGAAAATTTCGTTATCGTCTTTGTCCCCTTACCCGCCCCCTTCCCGGAGTAACGCGTTTGAATTTTGCCAGTTATTTTCCCCCCTAGTTTTATTGCGTGGCACTTTCTGCATCGCTACTTGAACGGTACACACGACGAATTTAATTTCTAAAACTCTTAAGTGTCTATTAATAAAATTTTCAAGCGCTTATTTCTCGTGGATCGGAAGTGCTAAGAACAAAGCGGCTCTAACGTGTCTTTGAAAGCAGTTTCCGTCTTCATTAATTCCATTATTTCCCCGCCCATATCCATCTCAATTCGTTCCATTTGAAAAGCAAGCGCATAAATCTTTTGTTATGTCCTCATCAGTCATAGATTTACGTAAAGGAAAACGCGGCCTCGATAATTTATATAACGAACTTTTTATTCGAAAGAATACAAAAATACGTTAATCCACTCGAGAGAGATTCCTTTTTTTCTCTTATCTCAAAGCAGTAAAACAATGGACTTTTTTTCTTATTGTCACTTGTAAACGAAATTCTTAATTATGACATTTTATTTAATTTGGAAAAATTAATTACAGCTCGAGAGATATTAAAAAATTATGTAATTTCCGTTGAAAACCTTAATAATTGCGCGTTTCAAAAAATATTTCTTAATTACGTTAAAATTGTAACGAATAAAATATGAAAAAAATCTTAATTAATGGAATTGAGTGTAATTTGAATTCAGAGGCAATTCAAAATATTATTACGAGTATTGCGATACAGTTAAAAATTTTCACAAAAAAAATATACATAAATGCGAGCTTGCGAATTGTAATAAATTGACGAGTAATTTTTCAGGATAGGAAGTAAGCTTGCACAAGTGTTATTCAAGCCTTAAATCGATAGCCGCTCGATATGCACGGGAATAAAGGCTTTGCCCGAGGTTAAAGAAGAAAAAATTCAAAGCAAGCATCATCCCCGTAGGTAGTCCCATTCAAACTCTGAACGAAATTATTCCGCTATTCGTGGCAGCGATTTTCACGTTTTTACCTTCAACGTTGGAGCGCGCATACTTATTATATGCTTAATGTTATACATTTGGTGGTAAATTTAATGAATACACGCCCCTCCTCAACATCGAGGGAACGGAAATATAAATCAACACGGAGGCTAGTGCAACTTCATTAAACATTGTTTTCTCTCTACATCTCGAGATTTTTCTTATGCCCAAAAAACGCTTAAGGAATACATAATAATGGATATCGGAAGAACAGCGTAGAATCGATTCTATAACGTACACGTACATCACACACGCACACGCACACATGCCACATATTGAACGCGAGCAATGATTTTTGGCAAACATTTTTTCGTTAAATTTACAGTATATGATTGAGCAACATTTTTAATAAAATATATATATAGGTATATCGTGTTGTAGACGTAACGTTTTGCCTCTGTCCTTTTGCGTACTCCTCTTTTCTTTTTCAATAAAAAAATGTACGTTTAAAGAGATGACCTTTTTTTTCTTCATTTCTTTCCATATAATTAGCACGGATGTAAAAATATAAAAAAATATTTACTCTCGTTAAATTGACTCAATTATGGATGTCGAGAAATTTCTTTTTTGTGCGTCCAGGTAGAAAATGAATTACCGGAGTCTTCAAAAGAACAAAATTAATTAGTTGTACTCCCTTTGCTCTACAGTGCGTATCGCGGGATATAACCGGCGAAAATAGAACGCTCTTCATCCAACTGAAGAACTTCGAGGCGGTATAATGTACACGCCCGTGTGCCCGCGTATGTGGGTGTGTGGGTATATGTGTTTACACGTTAGCTTCTTTGAATATGCAAATTTATATTTTCCCCTTCGGCGACGATCGTCCTCCGGCTCGGAAATCAGTCGCGAAACTTCCGAAATTTCGTCTGACCTTCATTTTCAAGCTGCTTCGCCACTTGGAATTTGTAATTCAAATCAGTATATACACCGCGTCCGCCGCAAATTAGCAAACAAAAGAAGAAGAAGAAGAAGAAGAAGGGGTGGGGTGGGGTGGGAGGAGGAGGAGGGAGGGGGGCGCGGGTAGGGAAAAGAATCATCATACTTACAGAATCGATTCCACGAACGTCCTCGTTCTAGAGGGCTCTAGAGCCCCGCTTGGCTCTCGCTCGATCGCCGGCCGTCTTGCCCCCCCGGCAGCGGGCGCTCGGGCGCGCTTCGGACAAGAGGGCCGGAGCCCCTTTTCCCTTCCCACCCACCCCGTTTTATACCGATCAGTCTTGGAATTCGCTGGCGCTGCTGCTTGCCCGGCTCTCCGGCCGTCTATAGCGATGATTTACAGTACGTGGAGGTTCTCGCAGCTCTTGGACTTGCTGTCCCTTGCCCAGACCTTACCGAGGAGGCTGCGCACCTTGAGACTGGCGCTCGTCCGGCTGCCCCGGTACTTCTTCGGCGAGCTCGTCTCGGAGCAGGAGCCGATCGGCGAGCGGCTGCGGTTGCGCCTCGAGCGCCGGCGTATTATGTCCCGGCAGCGCTCCGGGTTCTCGAGCTTCAGCCTGATCTGGCTGAGCAGCCCGACCAGCAGCTCGTCCACGTTGTGGTTTATGCTGACCGACGTCTCGATGAACTTGCAGTCGTAGTTCATCGCCATCTGCTTGCCCTCTGTTGACAGAGACGGACCACGCACGCGACGTTAGACCGGTCTGGTTTTTTTTTTTTTTCAAGGGAGGATGGGTTCTATACTGCGGGTATGCGACCGTTGGAATTACGACGAGGCAGGGTATACTTGGGCAAAGAGAGTAACCGACAAGTTCCGAGACGTCTGGGCTTTAGGCGGAGGATCGATCGACATCGCGAAAAGGGAAACTCGCGTTGGGCTGTGTGTCTATTGAGCGGACGGGGAGTTTCACTTGGAAATCTCTAATTACAGCGGAGTGGATGAGGGAGACTGGTGGGGGAGTAGTCGGAGATGTAATCTTCGGTAATGAGAAAGTGATGCAGCGGCGTTACAAAATTCAGAGAGATCATTTGGCAGTCTCATCTCTCGAGTGTGTCTGTAGCCTAGAGAGTCGGAGCGCTCTTTGAGCCGTGCCCGCCGTATGTTCTGGTTATCCGTAAAACGTTGCTGCTCTTACGTTTCGTTTTATTAAAATGTTCGCCTCGGGACGGCTTTAATCGCTTTGAATTATCCGAAAGGCTTCTTTTTTTCACGCGTTAAATACAGGATTGATAAACTTTGAAGAATAAATGACATTTTTCATAATTTCATATATTGGAGTAAGTGTAGGAATATTGCTCTTGTAGGTGTTTATTTTCTTTTACCTTCGGTTGACACGAGGCGACAGCGCACCAGGTCGACCTTATTGCCAACGAGTATGACCGCTCTGGCGGACATGTGGTCGCTACGCCAGAGGGATTGCAGTACCTCCTCGGCGATGCGGGCGGAGGATCGGTCGGCCGTGGAGTAGACGACGCAGTAGCCGTGCGGCTCGTACGTCGATATACAATTCTCCGGCTGCAACACAAAGTTTTTCATTTGAAAAGTTAGCCGGCGCGCCCTCTATATACACATAGCTCCATGCCGTCCAAGACGGATGGACACGGGAGAACGGCGAGTGTGCGTGTTTTCTTGGGCACCTGGCTTGAGAAAAAGAGTTTGCAACGGAATGGGGGGACTGCTACTTTTTCCCGCAAAACCAATTTCCCACGGCCCGGACGTAAATTGCGCAGTAGCAAGTTACAAATCCACGCTCTCTCTCTCTCTTTCTCTATCCGGCTATTCGTACAGCAGTCGGTGGATATATACATTGCAGCTGATCGTATTGTACACTGGTAGGTGGCCCATATTATATTTATAAGCACACAAGCGATTGTTTAACCAAGTCGCCATTATTGTGCACGAATCAATATTGACGCGCGATAATATCCGCAATGAATTTCGGGCGTTGATTACTGCTACATAGAGCCCGTTGTGCGTTCCCGCAATGCCGAGAGAGCCGCGGGGTTAGAGAAGGGGTTGGAGCAAATAACAGCGAGGGGTTTGCAGGGTCGCAAGCTTCAATATTAAATAACACCAGTCAAATATTCGCCGGTGTAACCTGGCACGTATATAAAAGGGGAGGCCTGCAGCCAAGAGGCGCTTGTTAAATAACGCATGGGATCGAGGCGTTTTCCGAATGCTCAGAGACCGCGAGCTTGCGCATGGCCCGATTCCAGCTGACGCGCGTTTGAGAAGTGTCGGTCGGCGCTATGCAAATATTCTTGGCTCGCGGTGAGAGCCGCGCGATGATGCGCTGCGCATCCAAATCGCGCGACGCCAGCTGTTGTCGGCCAACTACGTGATGCCGGCGACTGATCTATCGCCGCGATCTCGGGGATTTTCACGCCCCCGGGGGCTTTTTATACCGAGCTCTACCTGTGCGTTCATTTTTCTTGTGCGGGGAGGAAAAAAGGCTGGAATCGCGCCGAGCGAATTAACGACTGGGTTGGAAAGTTTGATCGCGGACCAGCGGCATTTTGTTTCTTTAAGCTGGACTTTAATTTGGCCGGGAGAATTAAAGTTCCTACGCCGCCGGGGCTCGGCGGATGTGTGCGAGAGGATTTAAGCGAGCAAATTGATTGGCCACGCGCGCGTTTCTGTGGAATAAAAAAATAGCTTCTCGTTTTTTATGAATCGCTGGTGCGGTTTGAGATAGTAAGCAGTTCTGGGACATTCAATTAGTTTATTACACGCCTCATTCGATTGGATTTTAATGGGGGAAATTTTAGGAGATGGGCTTTCGGCGATACGAGAGATTTTTTTCAACAAGTACATTTTGCCTTTGAAAAATTTAAATTTACAGCGGATTCTTCGTACTTGCCTTTAATGATGAAAAAAGGGATATTGTTCGAAACCGAAACAACGTTCTTTGTGGAAGGAAAATTAAAAATTTTTCGGATACTGTGTTTTAAAAAAAAAAAAAACAAAAAAGAAAGAAAGAAGAAAGCGTTTGATCTTTCTCAAATTTCTTTTTGCAGTATTTTCAACGTTCACGTAATTAAATTTGATCCCGTAATTAGATCTACTAGACGAACGCAAAAAATATTGTATTAAAATTCCATAAAAAAAACGCACGTATAAATTAAATTCGTCCCTAAGCCCCTATAAATTCCCCGTAAACTCGACAAAAGATAAAAAACGAGAGAATCCGTGCTATCTGTAGGTGCCATTACCGGCCAACTTTTCCTAATCACCCTTTCAATTTTCAGTGCATGGATCGTTCCAAGCCCGGCTGCGGTGGGCAACAGAGAGAGAGAGAGAGCGATAGCGTAAGAGGTGGGTCAACGCGATTATAGCTTTTTCACGGGGTCGCAGCAGCAGTCGGGCGTCGAAAGACGTCGGGATTAGCGCTGCGGTGGGCCGCGCTCGCAACTTCGCTAAGCACGCGCGACGTCTGAAGCTCGTCTAATGAACGGCCGAGGCGAGAGGCGCCCGTCGTCGGCAAACTTCATACGCGCTCTCTCTCCGGAGATGAGGTCGCTGTAGCTCGAGGGAAATGGGGGGGGGGAAGGGGGAGGATGGGTTATGGAGGGGGGAAGAAAGAGGGACGGAATAGCCCCGGGCTATGCTCCTCCGGTATCGGGGAGGCATTGGGGGGCGGGAAGGCACGAATTAGGCCAGCTTACGAGGGCTTTTTTTTGCCGTCTACGATGGATTAACGATTTATGTACGTAGGACTAAGCAAGCGGCGGGGGGGGGGGGGAAGTACAAGAGAGAGAAAGAGTCAGCTTATTCCTGTGATTCAAAGATATAGTTAATAAGACGGGGGCTGACTCGAATGACCGAGAGCTTTCTACGAATTTGTGAGGGGGGTGAGCTTACGAGCTCGAGCCCTGGGCTAACTTGCTCCCCCCCCCCCCGCGAGACTTGTTTAAATGACCCAATTCTTAACGAGAGATGCACGCGCCCGGGCACGCTAGATGAATGATCGCACGCGAGATGAAAATAATTATGTGCATACGGCCTTAGCGAGCGCGGAACTCGTTAAATACGTTACGCAACTTGATCGCCGAAACTTGACGTGAACTTTCCAAGTTTTGTAACTATATACGCTTGTTCAACGTCTAAACATTGTGGCGTGATGAAATTATCCGGACTTTTGGCTGCTGCTCTATACCATATTCCTACCTTACCCCCTACTTACGCATATACGCTCGTACATTTTCGCGATTGGCAGTGGGCGTGTATCCACAGACGCACGCGTGTATATATATACCACGAAAGCTTATCGCACTTAATGCCGGATAATACACAGGAATACGCAACTTTATGATAATTCCAGCCATCTTCCTTTTCTTTTTCTTCTTCTTTCTTTTCTCCCCGCAAAGTCAACGCACCGGCTCCTTATAATGCCGTAATAAATATGCGTTCAACTTAAAGAGGAACTTCCGCCGCTTGGGGGGGGGGGGGGGGGGGGCAAGAAGCCACTTTAAGAATAGATTAAACCATTAACCGCAAGAACTTTGCCAAACTTGCGGGCTAACTTCATTAATGTACCGGTGCCTTGGGAGTTACCACTGTTGCTGCTGCTGGCGCGAGAATAGAAGAGAAAGAAAAAAAAAGACGGAAAATTCCTAAACTTAAATCGCGCCGAGGCGCAAAAAAGTGAAAGAACGACCGAAAAAAACGAGGGACGGAGAGAGAAACGAGGAAGTTGGCCCGGGCACGGGGAATAAATCGCGTGCGAAGAGGAAAAAAAAAAGACAAAACAAAGCAACGTGCCGGGGCGGGGGGAGGTGGTCCAGAAGTTGAAATTGGAGCTGTGTGTGGGGATACGCTTGGAGGGGGGGGGAAATCCCAGGACGACGTTGCCGCGAGACCACGCGTAATCCCGGTATAACGCAAGCGGAAGAGAGAGAGAGAGAACCAAGTTGATGGGGGGAAAGGCCAGGTTGTTGCTCGGGGACGCTACTAAAATCGTTAAATTCAGGATCGGATTAATAATTATGCGCGTTCGCTGATTAATGACTGCATTATCGCCTTTTGTCAGTATCGAGAAGCGTTTGATTGCCGGGATAGAAGAGGGGGGGGGGGAGCTCTGTAAACACTCCGACTCTATCGCGAGGGGGCCGCCTTTAGAACCGACAGTCGCGCGCGTCATTAGCACGCGTTGGCGACTTAATAAGCTTAGCTATTACCAACGCTGATTTCCAACGCTAGCAGCGCGTACATCAATCTCGTTTATATACCCACGGCTTTTCAGATGCGCCTGCACTATCATTCCTTCGTGGAAAAGCGGCAAAGCTCTCGGAGCTTTTGCTCTCTCTCTCTCCTCGGGCGCGAGGAACAACGGCGGAGCTTTTCACTGCTGCTGACACGAAGTAGGGGGGGGGGGAAGGCAGGAACGGAGCAGCCAAGTTAGCCTTGTATACCTGGGCTGCGCAGAGCGCTGGAGGCAAGGCAGCAGGCTGACGGCTCGCTGCTACAACCCGCGAGACTAAACAGTCTTGGCTTACGATTGTTCGGCCCCCTTGCCGTTTTATGTACACCTCCTCTCTCTCTCTCTCGCGCGAGCGAAAACTCGCCACCGACAATGGCCCCGACGCTGAAAATGGTCGAGAGCATTCGCAGCGACGCAGTTAGTTAACGCACCGTGACAGCCGCCTGCTTGTTGCCCTACATTTTTTTTTGACGAGGTTTTTTCGTCCAACTAAGAGGACAGAGCTTTCGGGAGCAATTATTGAGCTTTTGTAAGCGGAGACAAAGCGGGAATTAGATCTCGTGATTTCTGAGTTCGACTCTGTGTAGTGGGGAGGGGGGGCTAGAGGGGCTCCGGTTTTGTTTGCTTGTTGCGATATCTATACGAGTTGCGCGATTGCTCGGGAGTTTTTAAACTTGGCTTCTCAGCCAGAGTTTACCGGGCGATTTTTGTTGGGAGGGTTTTTGTTGCGAGAGAAACTACTAGCCCACCCCCGCGTCGACTTTCGTCCTTTATCGGCGTCTCTGCTACAGCTCTCGAGCTTGCGCTCGCTCGCGACTTTTTATTTCGGTGTTTGTTGTTTAATTAATCGTAAAACACTGATTGCTACGAGATTACACAAAGAATTGTAAATCTTCTAATTGCCAACTTCTTTTTTCTCCTTCTCCGTTTAGTTTGAAAGCTCGGTTATATTGATAGCTGTTTTTTTGTTTTATTTAAGCTGGAAATCGATAACGATGTGTAACGCGATGTGTTAATTTTCCCCATACGATAACGATTGATTCGAGGAAAAAAGAGTGCTTTTTTAATCGTTTACTCGAAATAATTGATAAAAATTCGAGAGGTGGAGGGGGGGGGGGTTGGGAAATGAAGGCGGGTCGCTGAAATTTCATTCGTCGGGGTCGTTCGTCGGTGTAACAGCAGCAAAAATCTCCGGTTGCCAAGCAAAAGGCCGCAGGCAAAGAGAGCTCATTAGGCTGAAAGCGTAGCCCGGGCGCGGCAGCAGCCGGCACAAAATCTAGAGGAGCAGACGCCGCCGACAGGTTAATCTTAGATAAGCGCTCTCGTGTTCTATTATCGACGGGGGCCTATAGCTGTTGAAGCTGAAAAAAGAAAATGTCGGAGACGCGCGACGCCAGGGGAAGGAGGGAATATATCAAGGAGATATCGAGTTGATAATCCCAAGCGTCGCTAGTCGTCTGTGTGTGAGTATGTCTCTGCTATGCCGCGCACTTTGAGCCTCGCGTTCTCTTTTACTCGGTCGCTCTCGCGCCCAGCTGCGCCTATTGAAACATCGCTCTCTGAGAGTGAGAGAGAGAGAGAGAGAGAGCGCGCGATTGATCGTTTAACGCTTGGATGGTCTTAATGGCTGGCTGGTTGCGCTTTTCCGTACCTACCCGCTGGCAAGCATGCGGAGCAGCGCGTGTGGCCTTCGGGCTCGACGTTGCTGAAGATGATTGCAAGCGGGAACGACAAGGGGGAGGAATAAAGAACTTGAACTACCTGTGTGTGTGTTGGTGCGGTGGGGGGGTATACTGAAAATCTGATTTTTGCCTTGAATACATTTTATCTTTTTTTTTTCTTTTATTTTTTGGTGGAGGGAAAAAGGCCGCGCCACATTTGCGTGGAAATTCTCGATTGTTGTAGCCTTGATAAACGCGACAATGTATTTGCGACTCAAGGATATGTCGTTTGTGCACCTGAGATAGCTTTGGTTTGGAAAATCGAGGTGTCGATAGGCGGAAGGTAAAGGAGAAAAAGGAAAAACATTTGACACAATTGCTGGTTATACGAATGATTGGATGAAAAGACAGTTATATACAATAGCTAACGAGAACTAGATCAGTTGTTCTTGCTAGACGAAATATTTGCATTGTTGTTTATTAGGGTCAGTCGTTCAATATGAATGTCGTATCGGAGAGAAAAATAAGGTAGTTCCGAGGGGAAAAATCATTTTTTATTTTGACGCAACTGTAAGAAGAAAAAAAAAAGACTGAGTCAATCAAGGTGAACACACAGTGCAGAAATAGCTCCGTATACGAAGCCTACATCATAACCGAGCAGAGGTTTTCGATTAATCTAATATTCAACAAAACAAGCGGTCAATATTGTCAAGTTGTATAAAAACAATCACACACGTGCGGCATTTTAATTGATCCTCAAAATTGAAGCTTTTGAAATAAAGAATTGCCCAATTAATACTAATTTGTAAATGTATTATTTAATTGGCATTAAAGGCAGGGGGGCGCGATCGATTTGTAGCGACGATTGTAAAAATATAGGTTAATTGTGTCGAAGCGGGGGGCCATTGCAAAAGGGAAAAAAGACGAGGAGAGAGAGAGAAAATTCATTAGCACGGATTCGTAACTGTCCGTAATCAGCTGATGTGTACACACTGTAGCTACCGCGTGCGCGCGTGTCGTTAACGCTGACGTACGCAACGACGACGCAATTTTCCCCACGGATTTTAATTTAATTTCCCCGATCGTGATTTTGTTTTTGTTTTTTTTTTCTTTTTCGTTCGCCACGACTCGATTCACGACGTGAATTTATTCAAAATTTACGCGACCTCGGAATACCGGTCTCCGAAATTAAAGTGACAAACCGGTAATAAAACAAAAGTAAACAAACAGATCTCCCCCCCTCCCGACGCCAAAAAAAAACCGAGAAAATTCCTCGTGATAACGTTGTTTCCGGGAGTTAAACGACGTAAAACCTCAAAGAATCCGACAGGTTAGCGAATCAACGAACATCGGCTCTGCCAACCGGCCAGACTTGCCGTTCGAGCCTGCACATACACATAGAGACAAAGAGTGAGCCCTTTCTCCATCGCGTGTGCAGCCACAATCACACAATTGCACAAAGCGACCGCCGGCAGGGCGCAGAGACGTGTGCGCTAAACTCGCCCTCTCTCTCTCTCTCTCTCTCTCTCTCTCTCTCCTGTCCGTCGCTTTTTCCATTACCCTTCTCTAATTCTCTCACGGTCCATCGGTCCGCTATATACACCCACCCCATCCTGACCCACCCCCAGTCGACGTTCTGTACCCCCGTTTTCTTTTTTATCGGCACGTCCCACTTTCGCGTCAGCCCCACCTCGGCCCGCTAACCCTCTCTCCTCTTGCTTCTCCACCTCTTCAGCCTACGACAACGTCGTGCTTGGCCGACCAGGGGCTGGCTTAAATGACACGGTTTACCGCGCCTCTCCGCCAACGCAAATTCGATTGCCAAATGGTTAACGAAAAAGCAGACCCTTTAGCTTGCCGCACCGCTTCTGTTCTTCTTTTTTCTCTCTCTCTTTTTCCACCGACAACGCCCGGTCTAAGCCTTTTTTTTGTTCTATCCAAGTCGGTCGAGTCCGAGCTTTTTTTTTGCTCGCTAAGTGGCTTTATGGTCGCGTGTTTCAGGCAAAGTTTGGTGGTCGGACGCGCGAAAAACTGTAGCTCGCGTCAAAGACGACAATTCCATTTCGGCGTGTCTACGCGTCGCTAGAAAATGTAAAAATTCGGGAACCTTGGCGTTTATTCATCGCCTCGATTAAAAATCCAAAGTGCTCTCGAGCGTTGAACACACATACACAAGCGACATTACATGCGTGGCTCGCCACACGTGTTTCCGGGCAATCCGGCGGACAAATCGCGCTCGCTCTCGCGACATTATACGAGTTTCCCCGGAAAAATAATGGCCAAGGAGAATCACAGCTTGCGGAGGGGGAGCCCTGGGCGAGCGCGAATATAACAAAGCCGCTTCATTTCCCCGGGAAAATTAGGGTCGATTTGTTGCCGCGGCCGAGGCCGAAAGAGGTCGGAAGAGCTTAGTTGTCCCGCCAACGGAATGAGCCTGCTCCAACTAGCGCGGCGGCCGTTAGTTATATCCCCCCCCCCTCGCTCGCTTTGCTCTCGTCATGCCTCTGACAAACTATAAACTCGCGCTTGTACGTGCCGTTTCTTAGTGTCGCGGCCTCTAAGAGGACACACCTCTCCGCGAGAGAGAGAGAAAGAGAGAGCACGTGGTGAAAAAGATTGCGAGGCGCTCGGACAAAGCGCTACTGCGCCGCACTCTTGTCGTGTCCTCTTTTTTATTTTTCGTGTTATTTTTCGTTTCTCCCTCGGGCTCGCCTGGAATTTTCAGCGAGAGAGTATTATATACGTATATATGCCGTTGCGCGGCGCGCCAAAGTTTGAATTAAGGCCGTGCTTATTACGGCTTCTTACGAGTTTTAGCTAAACTTTATAGGTTGGCCGAGGGCGAGCTATATGAGTTATGTAAATACAAAGCAAATCCAACACCGCATTTATATAGGCTTGGCGAGTTTTGGGAACATTCCGTTGGAACCGGTGATTATCTTTTTTTTTTTTTTGTTGTTCTTTTGTAGAAGGAGGACACAATGGGGTATCGTCTTGAAAAATTCAAAAAATGTCTTTGGTTCCCCTGCCCCCTCTCTCTTTCCGGCAATCTATACGGTTGTGTCGAGAGAGAAAGAGGAAGAGAGGGGGGGGGGTTCTGCGCCGAGACGCACAATAAAACTTTTTATGCAAACGCTTGCAATTGTGCAGAAATAATGAGGCCGAAACTATGCTTACCGCGGCGTATGCAAAATAATTCAGGAGGAGCGCGTTCTCGTGCGCGCCCCACCTCCACCCTCTCTCTCTCTCTTGAGCTCGACAGCTTGGCTTGGTGGAAAACAAAAACCGTGGCGGGAGCAAAAACGAATGCACAATAAAGCATAAACGCGACGTTAAGGCGGATAAGGGGCGGAGGGGAAAGGGGAAATTCAAGGTAAGGATGCGGAGAAGCAGGTCGAGAAGGAGCGAGAGACGTGGCGAAGCTTTTTCGAGGGGAGAAGGCAGGCTATACCGGCAGAAGCGAGAGAAAGAGCACACGGCGTGGTGGAGGAAGAAAGGGTCAGAGCATGAGATGAATATTATATGGCGTTTTCGGTCGGACCCACACGCGTATCTACACGTATACACCTACGTGCGTGACTGTGTGTGTGCGCGCGCGTCTGGGGGGGGGGAGGTCGTGTAGCGCGCACGTGCGCGCAAGCTCGCGCCGTCGGAAATTCGAGTGGCTTTTACGCGGCGTGTTATACGAGGCCACTTACAAGCAGCCGCGCGAACTCACTCCTCTCAACTCTATACTCGCGCGCGACTCCCTTTTCTCCCCACCTCTCTTTGAAGCGTTGCTCGCTGACCCCCTTCCCTCCCTTCTTTTTTTTTTTTTTTTTTTTTGAGGATGGGTGTATGTGTGTGTGGGGAATGTTGCGAATATTCATTTGGCCGTCTCTTGTGTGCGCGTTAGGCAATGGCAAACTGTACGAAGATCGGCCTGGATTTTTGAGAAACGTCGAGCGGGAACAAGGGGGCTCTGACGCGCCTTTTTACGAGTAAACAGCCTTGTTTTGGGGAGAGGGCTAGACGCGGGCGTTTAAGCTTTTTCTATGCGCAAGTCTTTAATTAACGAGTATTTATTTTGCTCGCTGCGCTCGGCGACCGATTTGTCGCTGTATACAGTTTTGACTCTACGCCAAAAGAGCCGTAATAGCCGTTGCGCAACGGCCATTGAATATTACGTTTTTAATAAAAGCACGCGCGATAGATTAAAACATAGAATCACGGCGTAAATTAAAGTCGAATAAAAGCGTAATATGAACGTGTGCGGCAAAACGAAAGAGAGAGAGATACATCCGCGCGCGCTACAAAGCCGAGATTTTCCAGCAGGGCTCGCTGTAAACAAAGCTAAAGGGCTGTGCGCGCACAATACACGCGCGCACGCATGCGTAGGTCACGAGTCATTACGTTTAAACGTGTAAAAGCTTCATGAATATTTACGAGAGAAAGAGAGAGAGAGTCGAGCTAGCTGAATATTGTAAAGCCGCGCGTGTGGCGAAGAAACGAGCTTGATTACAAGCTCGCGTTATATATCCTTGTGTCTGTGTGTACGCTCGTTGTAACTCGGCTACCACGCGCGCGAGAAGCGTTGCAAAATTTATCTCCTTCCGATTCCCGCGGGACTAGACAGCTCTCCCCCCCCCCCCAGAAAAGGGCAATCTCATTTCCATTCATTTGTCATGCTGGCCCTGGAAAGAGAGGAAACGAAGAAGAAAAACACGAGGCAGCCGGCTCTTCGCTCGTCTCGGCCAAACTCATGCATTTTCATATCGCACAGCCCTCTCGATTCGCGAATCAAACGCGCACGCTATTGCGTCGGCGTTTCTCCGTAAGAACGTATATGCAACTTTCGGGGGGAGAGGGGTGCAAGAAAGTTGCAAACTTCTTTCACCGCAATCCCGCTAATTTTCAGACGGCGCGTGTGTGATATGACACGCGGATATGAAGAAAATTTCGGCGCAACTTTCGGCTTGAGCGTGTCTTTTTTTATTCTCCTTTCTCCTTCATCCCGCACCTGTGCGCGCTGGAGTTTCATTTCGTCGACTGGCGCTGCTTTTCAACGCCGAGGAAGGAGGCTGGGCTCCGACAAAGAGTTTAAAATTTGATTTTCCGAGCTTGACGCCGCGCGGCAGTTCCTTACTCGCAGTTTTATTGCCTACTGCGCGCTTATGGAATCTTCATTCGTGCCGGCCTCGATGTGTACGCATATTAATCCATCTGGCCTCTTTCGCGAGAGGGCTTGTTTACGAATTGCGAATTCAACGTTTTCGTTTGGAGATTATTCGTCGATGTTTGCGCAGTTGTTAATTGAAATTCGAAAATTCGAAGCGGTAGTTTTGGGCTGTATACGAGAATGCTGCATTATAGTAAGGAAAATAATGAAACGAGTATTGTTGTGCTTTCAATAAGCTAATTAAAATGCTCCTTTAACTTTATATACGCGATTACGAACACACACATATCGTGCTAATAACATAATTCGAATCTGGCTTAAATATGTAACATTCGTATATACCCTTAATTTTTCCGAAACGGTCCATATAAGCTGCGAAAACAATCACAACGATATTTTTATCACGCTAATCAGAACCAATCAAAGTTTCAATGCAGACTTTGGAAGAGAAGAAAAGAGGGGGGGGGGTCGTACCAAGGATGTGCGTGTGGGTGTGGTTGCATTTATTACAAACTCGGTCGGCGTGCGGTTAGCATTGGGAGTTTGCTTATTCATCAATTAAACGGCTAGAACTTGGCCGAACTCTCGACCACATCTCTCTCTCTCTCTCTCCCTCGTCTGCGTGTCCTTTCTCAAGCTCCGCCGCGCTTAGTCGGGTGTGTGGCAAGCGCAGGAGGCGGTTGGTATAAGGAGAGCAGACAGACAGCTCTCTGCAGTCAGGGCTAAGGAGTCAGCCAGGGGCCGAGAGACAACAAGTTATTTCCTCGAGTGGAACTAGTTGAAAAGCACAAAAGACGTGTCTCGACCGGCATCGAGAGTAACTTGCCGAGGGACGGGAGAGATAAAACGAAGCCATTCTCTCTCTCTCTCTCTCTCTCTCTCTCTCTCTCTCTCTCTCCAAAGCGCATATAACCATCCCGGCTGGGAACTTGAACGCGAGCTTAGCGCGAACGGCCGGCGAAACTCGAGACACCCTTGCATCAAGCTCTTCTCTCGTTCCCTAAACAACCTAGCCCTCGGGCTCCCTCTCGCTCTAGAGAGAAAGAGATGGAGGGATAGTGTAAGCTACTTCGCGGCTTATTAGCGAGCCAGAGGTCCAGCTGCCTCGGCACGTATCGCGCCTTCACCACGTATGCGCTAAATGTGGCCCAGCTGGGTTAGGAGCAAAGGGAACGAGGTGGAGCGAGGGGGCGGGGGTGAGGATGTACGATCGATTTGCAGGAGTGGAAAGCCTCGTCGACGTGATTGGTTAAGTGCCGGGCCGGCTCAGGGCGATACCGCCACAGCATAGGACGATCCCCGCGAAACTCCCATGGGTTGTTTCCTAGTCCTCCCGTCTCTTCGCCCCTATGGTATTAATTGGATTATGGGGGCGGGGGGTCTTAGTCGATTTCCGAAATTCTCAACGTCGTCCCTCTGAGCTTCGCGCGCCGGATTGGGCCGCACGTACACACACACACACACACACACACACACACACACGTACCCTCTCCTCTCTCTCTGGTTGTCTTGAGTTTGTGCAAAATTTATGCTCGCGTGCAAGCTCAACTCGCAAGCTCGCGTTACCCCCCCCCCCCACGCGTGATTAATTTTACCCGAAATCTCGGTGCTCTCCACCTTTGGGGACTGTATGAACCAGCGGCGGGGCTTTATAGCGCGCGTGTGCTTTGCGAAATTTCGCTGCTCTACTTAGAAGACGGATTTGATTCTGGCTTTAGCCCGCAGAGAGAAAGACGGAGAGCAAGACTTCTTCCGCTTAAAGCTCTTTCTCTCTCTCCCCCCCCCCCCCCCCCGTAGCCTTTGCATATTCGTCAGGGAAGATTGAGACTCGGGATATATTTAACGTAAATTCAAGTTAATAACTGATCGTCAAAGTCGACCTTAGCCGAGGGACAAAGAGAATACGCCGCAGAAGCTGTATTGATAAGACCTGGAAGTAGGTGACGCTGCGCCCACGACGCGGCGCTACACGTGCCATTCCGAGAGCCGTCCATTTGAGCGTTGACAATGATCCGCACTTACGGAGGTCAGAAGCGCGCGCGTAACAACCGCACCGTCCTCCAGACATCAAATTGTAATGTGCTCATCATCTCGCGCGGGAATTAATAACCGATGATTATCTTGCACCGGTCGATTGTTCAATCAACTCTATTCTCGTCGGACTTACCTAGCCGCTCTCTCTCTCTCTCTCTCTCTCTTTCCCTTCGCATAAATAAGCGAGTCGATTGAAAAATTCGTGCAAAGTCTTGTTGTAGCAGCGGCCCCTTCCGGCCGGAAATCCAATTACAAATGAGCAATCAGAAATATAGAGGTCGGGGGGACCCGGTATATATGTACGTATATGGAATCGGCAGTCGGGTCACGTAGCGCCGGGCGTTATTTCATTTTCCTCCCGCGCCGAAAAAGGTATGCCAAGCAGATCGCACTTCCTCGATAAGCCGTCCAATCACTGTCTCGGGATCGTAACTAGAGGCCGTGTGGGGCTCGTAAAAACGCGGCCCCGTATAATACATACACACCCACATACCTATACAAGTACAGGTGTATACGCGCGTAGGTATGAAGTTTCCGATGGAGAACGAAGACGCGTCGTCGCGGCGAACGATCTTCTGGCGCCGACAAAGAGCTCTCTCTCTTTCTGTATATATAGAGGAACGAGAGAGAGAACCATAACGAACAGCGTAGATTCGTCGACGAACATTCTCCTTCTTTCTCCTTTCATCTCTCCACCCGTGTGTGTGCGCGCGCGCGCGCGAAAAAGCGCTTTTTTCCTAGCCCCGAGGCGTCGCTGCGCAATCGAGAGAGAGAGGAGCCTCCTTTTCGCCCACACGATCGTTTTAACTGGCGTACGCTCGGGCAAACGTCTATCTACCCGTCGACTAGCAAAGGCTTGTTTTTCACTGAATTTTTCCGTACAGCGCACCTACACACATACACACACGTTCACCTGAGTGAGCGGGTAAAAATGTGTTTTTTTTCGGCGGCTCTGTTTGCTTTTACTCTTTTTATCTCTCTCTCTCTTGCTCCTCTTTTTCTTTTTACTCGCTCAAGTGGAAGCGAGTTCGATTATAGCCGTTGGAAAACTGTTTTTGGTAAATGGAAATCGAGATGTACTTTCAGCCGGCTGAGATTGATGTTTGAATGATATTGCAGTTATACGCTTAGGATGGGCGGGGGAGAGAGTTTTCTGTTTTACGACGCGAGGATACAATGTAAGGGGCGTGTATAAGCAAATGATGGATTTTATGATAGCACTTCTCTTTTTTTTTCCTCCTCGCGCGCAGTAAGAATCGTTGTACGCAGGAGCCAAGCCTATACATTTCCTTTTGAGCTTTACGAGCCGAATTATCGGGAGATATTGCTGATACGAGGATTCGGGGTGTAGTTGTTACACGGAAAATGATTGCTTCATTATTCAGAGGAGTGAATATCGTTCGACGACTATCCTCTTCACCCGCCACTCTCCCCTCCCCCTTTTGTAAAGGTAATAAATCTCGGCGACCCATAATAATAAAAAAAGAATATTGGAAATTCCATTTTACAATGTACAGGGTAACGAAACCCTTAAGAATTGCCCAATCGTCTTGTTCGCAATAATTCAAGGATAAATTTTGTCATCGAAAAAAAATTTCAAAAATAATCGCTATAAGTCGAGAGAAGAGAAAAAGAAGGCACGCTCGATTGGTAACGCGACATTCAAAAGTATATCCCATTAAGCGAAGCTTTGGCAGAATCGAATAGCGACAAGCGCCGTGCATCTCGGCACAATAAAAGAGCCATCCGCGTAGGAGTAGGGGGGGGGGGGGCGAGAATGCAAATCGAAAGGCAATTGAAATCCCAAGTGGAGAGAGAGAGATTCGAAGTTGAAAATTAAATCGCCCTATTGACTCCGTCGCAGGCAAAGGAGAGAAGAAGGAGAAGGAAGGCTGCGGGGAGCATTCTTGCGACGTAGAATAGAGCTAAAGCTAGCTCTCTCTCTCTCTCGCTCTCGAGCTTGTAAGTTATGAGAATTGGTCGAGATTGACGTCTTTCCGCTCTCCCTAGTTCTTCTTGCCAGAATAAGGTGTTGCTCCGAGAGCCAGGCCGAACTTTTTTCTCCTCGGCTCAACGTGTAATAGCTTTCGCGGACGGGCAAAGGGGGAGAGGACCGTCGTAGGAGATGTTCTCCGATAATTGTGTCTCTTGCTCTCTCTTTCTCTCGACTATATACTTGCGGCGCACACGACTTCTTCTCCCGCACGTCGGGACTACTACTACTACTACTGCCACCGACTCCAGAGCCCTCCCTAGTCCCTTTCGTTTTTCTTTCGCTCGACGTCCGAACTTTTGTCTCCTACACTCTGCTAATGGCTTGTTCTTATAAAGCTTTGATTGACGTTGGCTTCCTCGTTCTTTTCTTTTTTGTTCCTTCTTTCGACGCGCGAACTTTGCCTTATTCTCCGAATTTTCTCCATCGGATTAAGACATTTCCAAATCCTTTGCAGTCTTCATTTAAATGCGTGGAAATTTGGCTTTATGGCGAAGCAAAATAATTACTGCACACGCGTTAAAAACGAATCGTGCCTATTCGTTGTGCTTAATAACTCGAGCCGATTCAACGTAGCTCGAATAATCGATCGGCAGTAGTAGAGCTCGGTGTTATGTCAGCCAAACCTCTCTCGCGCTCAAAAGCAAGAGTAGAAGCCTCGCTCGAGATTCAAGCCGGATATTTCCGGTGGTTTTATTTATTCCCCTCGCTCTAAAAAGACTTCCTTGGGCCACGGCGTAGTACAGACAAGAGCGTCGTATTGGTATATAAGCTAAAGGGGGGGGGGGACTGCCGGCATGAGAAATCGAGAGCGAAACCTTTTTACCCGTAACCGTATCGGACCGAGTGAGAGAAAAATTGCAAGAGGCGATATAAGTCGGCGTCGTCGTCGTCACCTTTACGACCAGCCGACTGACGCTGCCGAGGCTCTTTCGCTGCTGCTGCGCGTCACTTTCCTGCTTTTTTTATCGCTTGCGTATAAAGGCCTTTGGCCCAGCTGAACATTTATCTTTCTCGTCGCGCTGGAACGAGCTGTGACGCGTGCACGCCTGTGTGCCAGATGCGTCTATTTCTTCCCCTTTTTTTATTTTTATTTCCCCGAGAGCTACTGCTCTAGAGTATAAATTTTTCAAAATACACCCGTAGCGTACACAAAATCATTGTCGAAGGATCGAACGGAATTCCCGAAATTTTCTCCGCGTTTACCTCAGCCCTCCTTCGTAATTTCCGCATTTCCACGTGGGAATTAAACGTTGCCGTTAATGAAGCCTCGGCGCTACTCTGAAATCAAGCGGACCAGCATACACACACCGCCACAGTTTCGCCGGAGACAATATCGTCTGCCTACTCTCTCTCGGCTCCTCGTATACTACGCGAAGCACGTCACGTATAGCGTCGCGTATGTGTGGGTCCCCCGGCAATGGGAGAGTCACCTTCCGCGCATCCGAGACAGAGAAAGAGCGAGTCAACGGGACGTGCCGTATTTCATTAAGTTCTCTTAATGGCGCCCACGGGTAATCCAGAAATTATCCCTTTATACAGTCGGACGTGCCGCGACGCGGTCGCTTTCCAAACATCCCCCGCGCTCGACGCAGCTATCCGGCGCGCCCGTTCGTCGTACAGGACGAGATGGCAGTGCGGAAAGGTTCGTAAAACGAAATCGATCCGCGTGCGCTGGCACGTAAACCCTGCGAGAGAGGATATATCGATCGATCGGAGATGCTTTGCAACCGACTTGTTTTCGACAAAAAAAGTCATAAAAAAAAGGGAGAAAAAAAATAGAAGAAAAGCTCGCTCGAGAGAGTCTGTGCGCGTATCGGACGCGCGGCGGTTCCGTGTGTGTGCAGGAGTTTAGCGCACTGCTCTCGAAATGCAGTGGTTCAAGCCAAGGAAATACGGGGGGAGGGGAGCGTCAGTACTAACAGCAGCAGCAGCTCTCGAGAACCGTTTGCAGCGTCGACGAACCTCGAGTCGGCCAGCCGTGTCGGGTTTGCTGCCGTATATTGCTCCAGATAGAGGCTAGTGGCTTTTGCGGATTTGCTCTAGAGAATATTGCAGCATAGGGGGGGGGGAGACAGGGGAAGACACGTATACGTATTTACGAGGAAGACGCGCTGGCCCGATCGTAAATCTCGACGCGTAGCTAACGATCGACCTAAGCGCTGAAATAATTATCCGTGGATTAATGGAATCTCGGAGAGGCGTCTGTGTGTGTGTGTGTGTGTGTGTGTGTGTGTGTGTGTGTTAGAGAACATAGGCGTCCAAATGGAATTCCATAGTTAGCCTTGGAATATTCAGGTGACGTGGCTGGCTGTAAGACAGGGCTCTCTCGTGTAGTTGCGAATGATATAAGGGAAATTCGAGGAGCGCGCGAAGGCTGTCGCTGTTTCGCTTGGATATTTCGCGCAACGTTTCAACGGATCAGGGAAAAATTGTTCGGGCAAATGGAAATATCCGTGAAAGGCGCGCGAAGATCGGCTAACGCCGAGACAATATACACGCGTGGATAGGCGCGCTCTCTCGATATACGTATATGCCGCTGTGCGTATGTAGGTCGTTCGAGTTTCGTTAGATTTGCGACTGACGCGCGAATGAATATTACGATGGAACAGAGAATAAATGAAATTCGTCAATTCGCGCGGGAGAGGCGAGAGAGAAAGGCGCGACGAGAGTATATATATCTCGAGAGAGGGAGGGCGTTATTTATGAAGCAATCTTGGAAAAAGCCGATGGAAGAAGTGTCTTCTCTTTCTCCGTGGAAAATTAAGCGGGGAGAGAAGGAGAGGCGTATAGCTCTCCTGGCATTACGCTTATCCTCGAGGCGCGTAAAAGGGCATGTGAAAACTCGGCACGTTTGCCTAACGGCGCGCGCTTTTTCTTTTTCTCGTTTCATCGACAACACCAGCGCAGGAATGGAAAGCAAATAAAACACTCGCTACCGCACGCGCGGCCAATGATACACCGTGGCAGAGAAGAAATATCAAGGCCGAGATGCCGTGATGGAGAAGGAAAAAGTAATAGAGGTTGCTTAACAACAAAAAATTTCGGGAGGAATGGAGAGAGAGAGAGAGAGAGAGAGAGAGAGAGAGAGAGAGAGAGAGAAAATAAAAGATTGTTGAGAGACGAAGAGGTAAATTTCAAATAAAATCGTGGCTTGTTTCGATTTTTATTATCTCGTTGGCTTGTTCGGTTGGAAATCAGATCGTTGTCTTCGAGGAAAAAGAAATTGTTTCTCTAATTTTGGGTTTGTACGGTGATGTGTTTACAGAGATGGATTTGTTCGCGAGGCGAATCGATCAATTTTGAACGATTGTTTTTTTTTTATAAAAAAACAAAGTCAGTATCTACACACGCCCGTTTAAAAAAAATTTATTATCAGAAGAACAGGCAGTTTCTTCTAAGAAACTCATATTCGAGCGTTTTTTCTGCACTATTTCTTGTGCTTTTAATATTGCGCCGTGACAAGTGTTTATGAGAAGCCGCGTACAAAAGGAAAATTATACCGAAGAACAAATAAAGGCACGAAAGCGAACGGAATATTAAAAGCGTTAAGAGTGAAGGAACGAAATAATGCGGGAATGTCATTGAAATGAAAAGCAGAGAAGATGCAAGATTCATTGTTATACTACTTTTCCGTCGCGGTTATTGCATTCGAAGATTATCGTTTCACTTATAACTGAAGATTTCTCCGAAAAAAGAAACAACAGTAAACCGCGAAAGCGATTATTAAAAAAAAACGAGTAAAAAACACTTTTACTGTTAACTCGTTTTTATTTTTTTACTCTAAAATTTGTAATATCATCATCGATTACAAATTTCGTAAAGTATACTTTATTAGTTTGGCAGCTATAGCAAGCTTTAAAAATTCATTATGCTTCCAAACTTTAACGGATGTACTTAACCATCGTCTTAATCTCAAAGTCCAGTGTTCCCTGGGGTAATAAATTTCGTATTCCATATGCGTGAGGCTTAAACATTCCGATACCAGTTGGTGGTTGTTAATACCGCTGCTCGGGAGCTCCATAATAATTCGAGCTCATAAGCCCTAACTTATTTAATTCTCACCAAGGTTAATACATGCAAACTCAGAAGAAAAAAGAAACTTGTAAAATTCATCGAGCAATTTAAATTAGTCTCTTTCGCGGCAAGTACACGCCTACGTTAATATACAATTTCATCGAAAGCAGAAGTGACAAATTAATAAAGCGGTCGGTATTAATAGCTTAGCAGTTGCGCAAACGGATAGCTCTGGCGCGTGCAATTAAAACCCGAATCAGCATTTCGGCGCGCCGCGCTATTCAACGCATAAGCGTGCTCGTCGCGAGGAAAATTAAGCACACATACCGTTCGCTGCGTGCAATAACGGCCAAAAGCGCCGACAAAACATTTCTACTGAGAACGCGCGTACCTGCTTCATAGCCGTTTACGATCGAGCCTACTCTCGCATCCTCCTCGACGTTGTCGCGGTAGTGCGGTATACGCACACGTTCCACGACAGCCTTCCTCACGGACGCGCTGATAAATTGCGTTCGGCAGTCGTCAAAGCCTATTAGCGCCGGGCCCGACGGGCGTTACACGAATTACGAGCGATTTAATTGCGCCGCTAGCGAGAGAGAGAGAGCCCTGCGCCCCCCTCCCCCGGACACAATGCGAACCAATTACGAGCTGGAAATTGAGCTGGCGCGTGCGCGCACCCCCCCTTGCCTGCAACCCAGTCTTATATGGGAACGCGGCGTTTTCCGGAGCCGCTTATTTGCTCGGACGAAAATTGCGAGCTGCCCGGGGGAGCGACTGCTGCTTGGCGAAGGACTGATTTTTCGAAAAAAAAACTTTGGATTTTAATTTTTAAGCTCGGCGACTACTGCTCGGCTATTTGGCAAAGCGACTAGGGCAATTTAATTTTACGGGTTTTACCGGGCTTTGGGAATTAATAAGCGTACAAGCTTTGATGGCTTGATCTAACAAAAAAAAATTCAGGCTTTTTTTTTTTAAATTTTGCTTGCGCTAATGAAGCGATTATTTGAGAACTTCTGGATTTGTCAATTGCGTATTAATTTAGTCGGTATTACTATAGAATCACAATTATTGTTCTGTAAAACGTACTAAGCTGTGAATTCATTAAGAATAAAATACTAATTACGCGTTATTACTAAGCTCTGTGTACGCAAAGATATAATTATAAGAGAAAAAAATGGAACTTATAATGCCGAGATAATCAGAGTAACACGTATCAAAATTAAGCTTTTAATTTTAATGAAATAATATCCGCATGCGAGACTCTTCATTAATCGAATACAATGCGATCAAGTGAGCGTGAAAAAGATATGACGCAAATATCTCTCTCTCTCTCCTCTCGTTATTATCACTGTGCTGTCTTCTCCTCTTCTGCTTTTTATTTTGCAATTCGATGAGCAGTGCACTCTCGCGTTATGCTCTACGAAAAAAAATATATACGTACATTATAATCATGACTAATTGTAAAATTGTGCTATCGAAAATTCACATGTCTTAAATTTCATCTATATTATCTAGAGCGAAAGATTTTAATTGGAGGACAAAACTATAGGCTTCATTAATGAATACTTTCTTCGATTATTCCATTCGGAATTTTTCCTTTCCTCCGTTCTAATTGTGACCGGCTGCAATATTTTTCTTTCCCGTCTCTACGTTCCGAGCTATATCGGAAATCGGATTATTATACTTTATGCCCGGCATAAGTCTATAACTGCGTTTTGAAAATCTGAACAGCATATCCGGCAAAGTCTCTCTTCTCGTGCCGAGTCGCGCTTGATTTATTTTTCGCCGATTGGCTCGCTTGAAATTTTAGAATGGGAAAACGTGGCATTTCGTTAAATTATGCGATTCTATATTTAGAGGAAAAAGCTCGATTGGAATGACAATGGATATTGTTGTGACGCAACGGACGATTATGAACTTTGGCGAGTTATAAAGAGACATTCGACCGGAATGCCATTTGCATTGGATTATTTAAATCTTGCAAAAATAAAATTCAGACGGATTCGTTACACGTTGTCGCTTGACTTTCGCAATTCCAGCAGTGCATCGCGTATCATAAATTAGCGAGTAAAACGTTAAGGATAACGTTCGTCTGGCGCAGAGAGAGAGAGAGAGTTTATTTCGTCCAGAAATTTAGTCGAATGCAAATTTTTTTTACCCACAACGAATTTGGTCTCTATTAAAACTTTCTTCCTGAACTTTTAATTAATCCGTAGACATTTGACCAGAGCCCTGGCCAACTTTGGCATTTTATTTTCCCTCGCTGAATTAATACGACAGCTGTCGCGCTCTCGGAAATGAAAAATAGAGGTATCCCTCGAACTTATTGACGCTTAATCTAGAGTATTTCTAATCAACGCGAAATAAGCCTCGAAATATTGAAACATCAAAGTTTTGCGATAGTTTATAAAAATAGAATAAAAGCCGGAGTAAGAAGACGTAGCGAATCGAGTATGGAAGAAAATTCATTGCCGCCTACCCTCTACGTCCACACACATTCAATTCGTTCAATTTTAAATTACAGATAGCCGAGGTTCGGGCTAAAGGTGGGTGCGGCAGTATCCCCTCCTACGACTGACTCCACAGTCTTATTTCTCTTGCGCTTTTCAATATCGCATCAAGAATCAACGCTCAAGCTCTTCTCGTGAGCTACTTTTGAATCGTTGCAATTTCAAAGCTGAATCTTGTTATTTAGCCGAGCAAAGCTCGCGCTCGTGCAAGAGAGTCTGGCGAGAGAATAAAAGCAAAAAAAAAAAAAGAAACTTGTCAGGAGGGAAGAAGCTAGTCGGAAAAGACTCTGGCGATGAATAAAAAAAGAAAGAGGAAAAAATCTCTTGAGCTTTTGATTAAAAGCTGCTTGAAATATTAATTTTAGTACTTATCTCGGCACTTTACAAAGCACTTATGTAAACCTATTAGCAAACATAGCGTCGTTAGAAGTGTTAAAATATTCAAAAGTAAAAAGCAGCGATAATTCATTCGTTATAGAACTACAAAATTCGAGTCTTCGGTAAGTGAAGTCCGTTTAATTTGTAGCCGTAAACCAGAATTCACTGGGCATTGGTCAAACTTGGCAATAGCGGCAATGCGACGTTAACGTTATCCAAACGCTAAGAGCCTACCGATATACTATTACGCCTGCCTTTCCAAAGTTCGAATGACCAACGAGCCGTCGAACGACCTCGATTTTCCTTTAGCTATTACGCTGTGCTAAATGTTTCGAGAGCTACTGCGTGAATCGAGTCGGTGGACACGGCCTGGAAAAAGGAGCTGCTGGTTTACGGCTTTACAAAACGGCGACTGGAGAATAAGACTTTCTTTATAAAAAAAATATATATATATTTTGAAATTGTCGTTTGAACTTCTGGGAGTGACTTTTCGAAAATGTGAAAAGCGTTTAATTAAACGTCGCTCCACGCGAGCGTTGAGTTATTAAACTGTTTTATTTTTAATGGTTTTAATTTTTTGTTCGTGCGTCGTTATTGCGAAGAAGCGTAGTAAAGTTTTGGGAAAAAAATGTTTGTTAAATCCGTCCACGTGTATATGCATTTAGGGCGGGGAAAATTTTCTACGAGGTAAAAAAAAACCGGCATATTATTTTTCTGTCCTCATATTTTCTTAAGAAACTCCGCGTAACTAAAGTTCAGGTATATAAAGTGAGTTTTGGAAGCCGAGGAATATCTGATTTCATAACTTCTCTTTTCAATTCAGCAAACGTACGGAAGATAAATTCGTTGAAAAGAGAGCACAAAATTTGAGTAATAGCCGGGTCCATTAATTCAAATCAAAAAGCGTGTACCCTCTCGGCGAATCTGATTTATTTCTTTTTCATTCGGCATTTTTCATTCGACTTAATCAATGTCTGAACACTATTTCGCCTTTTATAGAAAAGAAAAACGCGCGCGCTAACGGAGAAGGTATACGAGCTTCGCTTTTTTTCCCTCTCTTTCTCTCTCCCTTTCTACGTTTTACTCGCAAACGTTCGCGCACTCGCGAAGAAAAACAACGATTCTCCGGACATTCAAATAAATTCCATTACAAGAATACGCAATTAGAAGAGCAGGCTCTGCCTCGCCGAGAAAACTATTGTTGACTCCTCCTTTTTTTATTCATTTTCATACGTCCTTTGTTTTTTTTTGTTCAGCCTATTAACTTTATATGAATTTCATTCTCGCAGAGCTTTGAAACTCATAATTGAAGCGGAGGAAAAAAGCTCGGAAGGTTGGGTAGGGAGGAAAAGTCGGAAGCTAGGGTAGGCTGGAAGAAGAGTAAGGGGAAGGGGGGTCATGAAGAGGAAAATGAAGAGAAGTCGCGAAAAACGCCGAGGCACAGTGAAAAAGGGTCGAAAGAGCTGGATTGGCAGATGAGGGCTCGGGAGCCGGTAATCTGGGTCGTCTGCTGGTCTGCTGCGAGCACACAAAGCCGCCGCCGACGCCGCCGCCTCCCGCGCGCGCAATTCGCGTTTGCCATTCCGCATTTTTCCTTGTACGCGGCCTTTTTTTCCGCTCGCGCGCCTCTTTTTAACCCTACCTCCCCCCCCTTACCTCATCGCGACTAGCGTCTCTCGCGTATACCGTCTTTAAAGCCCTCCCTTTCGCCGACACGCTACGGGTGATTACGGTTCAGAGACTCTCTATATCCGGCGCTTGTCTCGCAGGCCTTGCTTTCTCGCCGTCTGAACTGTAAGATCTGCTAGTTTGTGAAGTATTTCATAATTACCGGAGTGGACGTTCATTTTTCAAAATTGTTTTTATTCACCGCGACGAATGAAGTTGTTTTTTTTTTGAGAAAAAAATTTTGGCAAGATCCGCTAGCTGATATATCTGCATCACTTAGATAAGTGAAAAAAACTTGCACGTGTATGTGTCTGTCCGTGAGATTTTGGCGAAAGATTGAATAAAGTAGGTCAGATCGGGGGGGGGGGGGAAGGCAAAAACTAACGTTTCGGACGATTATTAATCATAAGAAGCTCGCGCGCGAAGCTGTGGTGAACGCGCGGTTATTCAGTCTAAGCGACAAAACTCCTCCTTCCGAGCCACAAGCCCGCAGCACAGATCCAGTAGTAGTAGTAGTAGCTTCGGCCGCTCCACGTATTAGCTTGGCCGATTAAGCACGTCTGTTTTCACTGCGTGTCAGTCGGACCTTCCCGCGGCCTCATTTGCCTCACGCCCACGTTACCAGCCCTCCTCTTTTTCCCTTCTCCCACGTCGAGAGAGAGAGAGAGAGAGAGAGAGAGAGGTCGTCCGTCAAAGGGATAACGCTCGTTTTGTTCGCCGTCCACAAGCAGCAGCTGTCCCAAAGAGCTGTTTGTTCAACATCAAAAAGTCATGCGATCCGGACCGATGGGAAAAATCTATTTGTCCTCGTAGTCGTCGCCGGCGATTAAACTACCGAGAGAGAGAGAGCGCGTGTGTGTCCCCGCGGCCATTACGGATGAGGACAAATATTTCTCCTGCGCTCTCCTCTGTCCCTCTGAGCTTCTTCTCTCCTTTGGCCGCGAGTTTAGCCCAGGTGGTCGGGACTAGCCCGTGTACCAGGATCTAGTCGATGACTTTAGCCCCCCCCCCTCTCTTGACTAAACTCGCCTTTCTTTCTCTCTGTTCTCGCGTCTCTTTTACTACTCCTCTTGTGCTCGAAGCTTTTTTATTTCTCGTTCTTCAGCGCTTGCTCTCTCGTCTTCTCCTCCTACGTACAAAGACGTCGGAGCACAAAGGAGAGAGCCCCGGTAATATTTCCGGTAATATTTCGTTGAGAGGAAAAACAGAGCGAGTCTCCGCGACGTGGGAGGACGCGCGCACGCGTTTCTCGATTTAACTTGGTCTTGCTCGCGATGGGACGCGGAGGCAAGGTCAATTGTCGGTTTCAAGCTTTGCCAAAGTGCTCGCTCGTACATTTTTATCCCCCCTCCCCTTCCACTGCCGCCGCAACGCGATTCTTGCGTTCTTTTTGCAAAGGACAATATAGGGATTTTCATTAAATTTTCATAAAGATATGCTTTGTGCCGCGGGATACAATAACACAAATTATTTCGACCGCTTGTCGCTCTGACGTTTAAAAATTAACGAAACGATATATTAATATGGAATTTTTCGAAACGTTATATGCGTTTGCTCGCTTCGGTGGCAAACAGGCGACGTTATTGTACTTAATGTTCGCATTAACATTATTCAAATGTCCAACGTACGACGCGACGCATGTTGTTGAAGTACAACCTTTTCGGCCTCGACAATCCACCGGCGACTGTTTACTCAACGAAAATCAAACCTTTTTAAAACAACACAGTCGGGCAAGCGACTTATTAACGAGTAAAGAAAGAAAAAAAAAGGCAAGGAAAAACAGCCTACTTGTAAAACACAGACGACTCGTGAAAACGTAAACATCGCGTCAAGAAAAATCTTTGCTCGAGTGTACAAAAATACGTGGCAAAAAAGGAAAAGAAGAGACTTAGAGAAAGGGAGAGGGGGTGAGGGTGGAAAGAGAGTCGCGACAACAGCCACGTTTTCCAGCCAAATTTAGAAACGCCAGCCGGAGAAACGGGGTTAATTATTTCGTTCGGCGTAGTCGGTGCGCGTCGCGCTCGAGTCCCCCGGGTGGTAGAGCTTGCTTTATTCAGAAGCATAGGGGAACCGGGGGGAATGGGAGGTTGAGGGCGAAGGGAAGAGGCATAACGCAGCCGTCAAAGAGAAAGAATAAACGGCTGCGGGAGCCGCGTCTGGGGAGCGTCGTAGAGACAGAGAGAGAGCGTGTCCTGTAGGGATTTTGCCTCTCTCGCGCGCGAATTTGCATTCCGCCAACAAGTCGGCGCAGCAGCCGAGGAGACGGCAGGGATTTTACCGTCGCGCATACGTACGCTCGATGAGACGAGAGGACACGTGAAATGTCGGCTCGGGAGCGCGCAGTAGCTCAGTAGCTCTCGAGAGCACCGCCACTTAAATTTGATTGGCCTCTTCGGATGTGGAGCGCTCCTGCTGCAGCTACTCGGGCGCTCTTCCAGACCCTCCTCTCACTCTCACTCCTCTCTCTCTCTCTCTCTCTCTCTTCGCGTATGGCCCCCTTCTCAGGGACTCTACTATCGATGGCCCATTGTGCGCTTTCTCTCTGCGACATCATTCCGAGGGCAAATAATCTAGGTTATGAGTCTTTCTTCTTTTTTTTTTTTTTGTGAAATTTTTCAAATTATTAATCGATTATCGACCTGGTTATAGACCGATTGGAATACGAGGATGGAGGAGTTTGGAAAAAAAAAAGTTGAGTTTTTCGTATGATGTATTACGCAAATCTTGTAGAACAAAAAAAAATTATGATTTACTCGGTCGAAACAATTCCCCAGGCTGGGGAGAGAGAAATTGCTGTACGCTTAAAAGTTAACCTTGTTCTTTCTGTCTGGCTGTCTCTTTCTCTCTCTTTTCCTCTTTCTTATGCATGGAAAGTAAGTCGAAGCTTTTATTCATTCGAAAATTTCAAAGTTCAGTATTTTCTTGGGGGAGAGAGAAAAAAAAAGAAATTTCATAAAAGCCATTCAATCTTATAAAATTCACTCGCGTGGATGATAAAAAATAAAAAAAACTTTTGCTATTGCGAGTAAGAGAGAGAGAGAGAGAGAGAGAGAGAGAGAGAGAGAGAGAGAGAGTGTGAGAGAGAGAGGGAGCTTGCAGGCAGGGTAAATACAATTATCTTTTATGTTAAAGTTCTATTCAGCTGAAAATTAAAATCTTTTTCTTAATTTTTTTTGTTGGACTAAACTTTGCTTTTACTTTGCGGTACCCTCGTATTACCGGTCACTTAAATTATTTAAAGCTCGGCCTCCCCACCCCCATATTTTTGCGTGGAAACGAAAAGCTATAAATATTAAATTTAATAATTAAATCGGCGATAGAAAACCTCGGACGTCGTTGAGGTTTCAAGGCGGCTCTTTCGGTACATAGACAGCTTAAGACTCATGATGCAATAAAAAGAAAAATTAAGCTCCCCTAAAAAACCCCGTCGGAACAGCAGCAATGTCTCGCGTATTAATAAGTTAGCGCAGGTGTCTTTCGGCTACAAGCGTTCCCTGCACTTACGACACCTAATTACGGATTCATTGCAACAGCTGATGGCCGGAGACTCGTGTCCCGCTGTATGAGCTTCCCTTTGACCCGGCTCTCTCTCTCTCGCGCACACACACAGAGCCAGCTGTGACAATTCGCTTTGCGTGCGCGCATTAGTATGTCGCTCGACTGCCGGTCGGATCCTTTAAATTACACTTCATCCCTGCTGACGGCCGCCCACCCTTTGACAGCTAATGTAAATAACGTTTTCAGCATACCATACTACGCTCTCGGAAGCACTTCCTCCGCGCTGAGCTTTTCCAAATTTCGCCATGCTGCTTTCTTGGATCTTTCTTAATCCCGATGACATTTCGTGGTATGTAATGGAAATCGTCTGCTCTACAGTTTTTCATTTCAAAGATTTTGAAAAAGTTATCGAGTTTCGAGCAAAAAAAAACATACCGAAAAATACGAGAGGGGATGTGGACAGAAGCCCGTTTTGGAATCAAAATGATAATCTGAGACCATTAGCCGAATTTCCATACTTGAATTTCCAGCTGGTGAATATCAAGTTCCAAGCGTTTCATCACGGCATCCTCTCCTTGTCCCTCGCCGCCATTCTCTAAAAACCTGTTTAGAGTCCAAGCACCCAATTCACGAACATCGAATTAAATTCATCTCGTACCGTATACGTATTTTTTTGCCCAGCTTCATTTCGTAATAATAAAAAAAAGAAGCATCAGGGCCAGTAACATCTCGGGCAACGCAATCGCCCTCTCGGCGCATCTGATTAAGCGTCGGCTCGTGCATTTCGGCCGAAAGCTCGTTTATTCGACGCCAGCCGAGAGCGGGCGAGCGCGGGTATAGGGTCGCTCGTAACGAGACGTCGTTTTAATTGCCGTTGCGAGGGCGCCTCTCTCGTTATGTGCGTGTGCACGTGCGCCTCCCCCCAGCTTTATACGTGGATTACACATCTTTCCGTCGTTAATGTCGGGCGGCGCAGAGGAGGGATAGAGCGCGTCGGGAAAAAAAGGGCGCAAAGTTAACCGGTCGGTTTGACGAGCTGCGTCTGTTTGCTATCGTAAAACATCGGGCTAATTTCATTGGCCGGCGGCGTTTATTGACCGGCGCTCATAGAGCCTTTAACGATGTGATTTCAGCGATTATTTGCCGGATAAGAGGGGTGCCAGTTGCGCAGCGGCGAACCTTTCCCCCCGCCCCCTTGCGATGCTAAAAACTCACAACAATACATCGAAAACCTTGGCGACAGCGACCTACTCATCCAATAGCCGTGGATAAAAACTCGCGGATGCTCATTAAAAGCGAAACAAACGCGCGCTCTCTGGTGTCAGGGAGCTTTTCCGACACCGAAGGGCCATTATCCGCGTTGTTGGAGGCCTTGGATTTCTTCGTCGGCGAAACGGGAGATTCAGAAGTGCCCGGCCGGCAGTTGTCCTCGCGATATTCCAACTTATTCAATTACAAGGCTAATTTTACAGGAGGACCGGGAGCGGAGACCGGTAGAGGAAATTTTACGGCGAGTGCGCGCGCCCAAGCGGCCTTAGCGATTCTCCCCGCAAGCTCTCCGAGCCAATCAAAGTTTCGGGAGGGACTAGCTACGGAGCTGCAGGAGAATGGGGAGAGCCGCTTGTGCCGTTTTCCCTTTCCATATACTTTATCGATTAAACTTTTCCATTTAGTAGCACGAGAAAGAGGAAAGGAGCAGAGGGAAAGCGGACGGTCGGCCGGTCGCTGACGCGCCGAGTTTCATGGATTGGCAATTAATGCCGGCCGCCAACAGGACGCTCTCTCTCTCTCTCGGCAGCCAACTTGTCGTATTAACGGCAGAGCGCGGATTAGAGAGTAGCGCTTGTACGCGCTCTTTTCAGCCCCTCTATACGCTTCCCTTCATCGCCGGGACGCGCATCGCGGCCTCGAGCTTTTTCCATTGTCTCGCCCGCTAACGAGGCCAAAAATTTTACGCCTCGCTGGGTAGGATATGCGCGGCCCGGAGCGCCTCTCACTTACGCTCATGGACGAATTGGATGCGCGTGCACCGCAGCGATTCAATTTAGACAACGCGAAAGACTGAACAACCTGCCCACGGTGTCGGCGATAATTAAATTTGATTAATATATGCGCTTCTGCAAAACTTGACGGTTGATCTAGTTATGGGTATATATGCCTCGGGTATAACCTTTATACGCGTGAACTAGTTTTCCAGTCACTGGGATTATGTGTATTAACGGCTGTATGGGTCGGATGACTCTTTTTTTTGGGTGTGTTTTTATTGAAATTTTTCACATTTTATTTCACTCTCGCGCGTGTGGGCATCTACACCCTAACGCGATGCCTACGTTATCTTTTTTTTTCCTCCCCTATACTATTCTCGTACATTACCCCTGAAATATTGTAATCTCTTTTTCTTCCCTAACTCTCGCTCCTGGCGCTCATAGACGAAGTGAACTTCTTATCGCGGCCCTGTTGGTTTTTTTTCTTCTTCACGCGAGGGCATATATAGTCGAGCGTTATTACAAGCTACACTTGTAAGTAAGTTTCACGACGGCAAATAAAAGAAAAAAAAACAGCAATGGATCCCGAGAAAATCCAAGCTCGAGATTTATTCACACCTTTAAAGAAAGTAATACGTTTTGATAAAGAGAATAAGAAAAAAAAAAGAACAAGATCTCCGGATTAGAAAGATGAAGATCGTCATATTTTTGTGCCGGAGTAAGACACGCGTGTAATAAAGAACGTCGAGAGTTTAAATTAAAAAATGAAGAAAAAAAAATCGAGACGGCACGTCTGACGTTAGGGGGGCGCAGCGATAAAGACAGCGCCAGTCGAATTTGCATAGTTGTCATACCGTCCGAGGGGAGGCACATTAAAATACCCAAGCCATCTACACGCTGCTGGGAGGCCCGATATTTCCTCGAAATTTCCTCGAAGTCTAATGCGCCCGGACGATCTCTCTTCTCGGCGTATACACACGAGGACGCGTAACGAGGCCTGCGTAAAAAGGTATAGCGCCGAAAAAAATTCGCTGACGCGGAAATTATTTCGGAAAGTACAAAGAGAGATAAGGAGAGGGACTTTCCCCTGTATACCTTACTGGCCTTTCTCTCTCCCTCCTTCCGAGAAGGGAAAATGAGAGGCGCGTCGTCGAGATAAAGCCAGGAGCGTCGGCCTGTGCTGCTTGCGACTACTTCGGGCTCGTTTTTCGTCCTCGTTTCCAGGCCCTCTCTCCCTACGCTTGGATCGATGCAAACTCGATCCTCGTCTTTTCGCGCTCCATTGTGCAAGTTCGAGGGGGGGGGGGCAGAGGCTGGCCTTCCGCGTTTTCTCCTCCGCCCAACCTGCTTCCCTTTTCCGACTGCCCTGACTGATCCGTATAAATCGCTGGAGGGATGATAAGAGAGCCGCGTCTACCTTTTTTTTCCTTCTCCTCCTCGGGACAGCTAGATAAATTTATAATTCGGCAGTGGCTGGGAGAGCTTCTCTCTCGAGTATACCGTCGTTTCGACGCCGGGGGTAATTTAGTCGGGCAAGCGATCTCGCTTGATCGGCTGGAAAATGTAATATTCGCATTTTTTCTCTCCCCCCTCTCTTTTTTTTTTGTTTTTTTCCGTCTTTATTCCATCGGCTTTTATATCTAACGATCTACGCAAATTCCGTGACTCTTCGCTTCGCCAAGCGAGAAAGAGAGCGTTCCGGTCGTTTCACCCTAATCCGGATAAATGATCGGGCTTTTCCAAATAAAACTCACGGGCGCCGTCTTCGAATTGACAATATTATTATCGGCAGCGCGAGAAAATCGCGAATATCATGAAAATTCCGAATATAAGCGTCGTCGGAAAGTCGAAAATTTCCGTCGATAATAAAAAAATAAGTCAGTCGTCGACGCCGAACGCGATAACAAGCATATCGTCCACAATAAGCCAGGTTCTCCGGAATCGAGCGTGTAGAGTGGAAGCACAGCGTCGCCGTGTGTGTCCCGTTTTCTCACCGGCAGCAGCAGAGCGGCCTCCACAAAAGAGCCGGCCCAGTTTACCGGGCGCCATTACTCGCTGTCAGTCGGCTCGATGGGGTTCCGGCGCAAATCACCTTTCGCCTGTATGCGTTTTCTCTTTGTCGCCGGCGCTAGTCCATATCGAGTCCGGAGAAGAGGAGGAGGAGGAGGAGGGGGGCGCGTGTCAAGCAGTGCGACGTAGCTCGCGTGCGTGCGAGATTCGCGCGCGCTCTCGCACTGTCGGTTACAGTATGTGTGTGTGTGTGTGGGTGTTTGCTGCCGACTGCGCCGGAATGATGGAGTGTGGCTTGTTAGATATGGAAACGACTCGGTCGACCCCACCATCCGCCCCCGTCCCTTCTTTGCTCGACCCGTTGATGCAGTGCGGCCGTGTGCCCGTTTTCCAAGCGCTGGTTTAAATGATGGATTCGAGCGGTCGATTGAAAATTTGGGATCATTGATTTATCGCGATGATTTTGATGAAGCTACGAGTATGGGAAGTTCTTTATTTTGCCGCTGGGTGGGTCGGTTTTTATGTGTTTTTGACGAGGATAAGGGAGAAATGTTGATACGCCGGGGGGGGGGGGGAAACAAATAGGCGGCGCGGCTTAACCAGTCCTATACGTCTTTGTCTGACTAAAATCGTCTTGTTCCACTTAAGTCCTTCTTGATCTATTCGAGATATGTAATTTACTTTAATGCAAGAACGCTCCTCCTTCTACGTCAATTAAGAGAGCCATAAAAGATAGTCCGAATTACAAGCTAACCGCTTATCTCTGACGTTGAATTACGTTTAGATTAAAAAAAAACGTTGAATAAAATTTAAAAAAAAAAAACAGCTCGACGTAAAAATGAAAAACATTTAAATTTTAACCAACCGGCCCCTTCGAAAGTCAAGCAAAACATAATCAGTATTCCCAGCTCGCGCTCTCTCAATTTACCCCCCCCCCTCCCCTCCCTATCCTCCTCCTCACGATCTTGATCCAAACAGCGTAGCTGCTCGGCTTCCGCGTCAAAAACATCTCTGTGCTGCGAAGATGCAAACAACGGAGGGAGGAGAGGGCTTCGGTCGGTGGCTTCTCCAAAGTGAAACGCGAAGCTCGAAGCGCTAAACAGTCGCGCGGTAAGGAGGACACGCGCGCGCGCGCAACCCGATGCGCATCGTCGTGCTTTATCTCTTGGCGAGAGCAGGGCCGGATATCGATCTCTCGGCTAGACGTGACCCGCGTTTGTTTACACAAGAGAGAGAGAGAGAGAGAGAGAGAGGGAAGAAGCGCGCTGTACTCGCGAAGCAAGTTTCTCTCCTTCTCTCTCTCTCTACTCCGTAGAACTTTGTCTCATTTTTCTCGCTATTGCAAGTCGACAAAGAAGCGCGAACCTAATTGATCGTTAACGATCAGCGTAGAGCGGGATACTTAATTACTCATGCTACGTAAGTTGACGCTCGGGACGGAATGGGACAGAACGGGGAGGTTAGGGGGGGAGGTATGGATTATTTCCGTAAACTATTTGCAGCTGCTCGGCATGATTAATTGAATAAATTGAATGTCGATTAGAGGGCTGAAAGCTTGATTAATAATCAAATGTACATGTATATGTAGATCCTATTAATTCGAGAGTGAGAGAGAGAGAGAGAGTTAGGAGCTGCCGGAGTGTTTTATTGGAAATGGCGAGGTTGATTGATGCGTATCCCCTCTCCTCCCACTTCTCCCCCCCCTTACATTTTCAAGTTTAATTAATATTCGATTTGTGATACGCGAGAATAAAACGTGGCCGCCGGGATTAAGCTGTGCGCGGGGAACTTTTAACTCTACAGCACACAATGACGGATTTACCGAGTTATTGCTATTAACATTGAAGCATCGTATGGATCATTGATTTTGTATACAAATGTATCCCGTGTTTTGGCGTTGGGGCTAGGGGTATGGGGTAGATTCGAATACCTCGAGCGTTCATAAACCCACTCGCTCGTCCGTAAATCTCTTTTTTGAAAAAAAAAATCAACACCGAGTTATATTCGTTTACTCACCGTCATCTCGGAGGTCGGATGGTCGATGAATGTCAATTCTGATTCCTCGCCGTTGAGCAATATGTTGACCGTTTTCTCGCCGGACTCGTCGTCTGCAAGAAAACAGGTACAAGATAACTTTGAGCTATCGTTTTAACAAACAGTCAAGCTCCAAAGAGAGGGAGAGAGAGAGAGAGAGAGACTTTATTGGTCCGTAGTCGCTGGTCTATTCGGCGAATATGATTCCTCTATTACGGGCTCTCGGCTCGTTTTCTCCTTGGTTCATACGTCGAAATTTCATAAACTCTCGGCCTAGAGAAGCCAAATACCGAACTGGTAAGCTCAGCTTGTTTGCCGGGCGTGAATGTAGGCGGTGTGTGTGTGCGCGGGCAAGACGTGTGCTCGCGGACTTTTCGAATATCGGTTGCTTTTGAAGGAGGAAGAACCCTCGCAGCCCGACGGTGGCCAATGTGTGGTTACAGGCTTGGCAAACATGACTCAAAAGAGAGAGAGAGAGAGAGAGGGTTTGCAGAGACGGCCAAGCTTGGCTGAATATTTAATTCCTCGAATGGCTTGCACGACGTAGACCAGCGTAAGTGCGTATAGTGCACATTGCTACCATCACTTGGAAGCAAGAATAGCAGGTCGCGTAAGTCTGCACGGACGTGTTTGGCTCAATTGAGTCCGATGAAAAATCGACTGTAGAAGCTTTAATTCCAACAAAGAGAGAGAGAGAGAGAGAGAGAGAGAGAGAGAGAGAGAGAGAGAGAGAGAGAGGGAGAGGCAACGTGTGTTCCAATCAGGCCCGAAAACAAACCGCAGCGCTTGTCCCGTATCTCTCTCAAGCACACGAGTAAACAAGGAAATATCGAGAGCCCGCATTATCGGTCGACTGGAGGGAGGAGGGATCGGCCGAGGGACACAGTGCACACGCGGCCCCCGCGCGCGCGAGCGCGCGTGAAACAAACGATGACAAATCTCTGGTGGGTGTTCTCGTGGTGCAGCGCCGGTAGGTTGGGGGGCGAGAGCTTGCGCGAGAATATCGACACCGCTTCTACTTTCGTCCCTTGCGAAATCGAGGCTAAGCCGAGCGATAAATCATCGGCAGCGCTTCCGTTCGCCCTCCCGCTACCACACCAGCTCCCGGCGTGCGCCTCTTCCGGCGAGCTTCTGCTGCGCGTCCGCGGCCGACAAGCTTCGATTCCCGCCGACGCTTTACGACGAGCCGGCTTCCCGGCTTAATTGGCAGTAAAACTTTTGCGCGGGCCACGGACGATCGACTAGCTATCGTAAATTCAATGCGTTTCCGCTCGCCTCGGCCTTCTCTCTCTCTCTCTTTTTTGGACTTTCGTCCGAGGTTAAGTGCTAGGAGACTATCGACGAGTGGTAAGGTTGAAATGCTTGGAGACTCGTGTAGCTGGTTTTTTAACGATCGACGAGAGAAAACAAATGCGCCGTTTTTGATCGACCTCTTTGATAAATTGATTTTTCTTTTAGATCGAGAATCAAGATCGAGAATAACTATTTTAGTTTCGCGAACGTTGGCGAAGATGATAAGCGATGGTAAGCTTGGCGAGTAGCTACGTACTGCATTTTTCATATTTTGGTATGATTTTTTTTCCAATTTCGATGAACAACGACTAACAAGACCGCGTATTGAGAAACTTTTTCTCGATAATTATTGTGCATACACAATACAGCATTGAGGGAGAGAGGGGGGGGGGAGAGAAAGTGGTTACTCGTATTCTATTTCAAGCAAATCTATTTACAATCTACCTTTATACGAGAAAATTGAAATGCGCGCAAAAAACGACTTTTCCACGTTTATATATATATATAAAAAAAGAGGGAAATTGAATGCAATCTTGCGCAAATTGAAAATAGCTACGCGTTTCGCATTGTCAAAGATTCATACGCGTGCATTGATCGGTTACTTTCAACAATTGAAACGACGTAATTATAATACTTTATTCAGACGAACCGCGATAAAAAAAAGAAGATATTCGCATTAAATTTTCGTCATTTGCATAAACACATTTTCCGTAATTAATACACAATTGATTATTATCCGGCATTTCCAATCTACTCGATTATTTTCAACAAGCGCACTCGTTACTCTGGATTATATTACTTTAACCATTTTTAAATTTTCATTCGTTTGACGATTTACGATAAATTTGCGCGTGTTAGCACACAATTACGCGCATATTATATTCTCTCGATAAATATTAATGTAATTGTTCAACAACAACAGACACACCGCAAATATTAGCCGGCAAACAATATTACGTTTCCGTCCTCGTATAAATATCGCGTGGGCGAGAGACAGAGAGAGAGAGAGAGAGAGAGAGACAATTAAAATCGAAAATACAAATCGATCATCCCGTTGTCATCTGGGGGGTAGGCCAGGCGAGAATACGAAAATCACGTTAAAAAGTCGCGAAAAGCCCGGCTATTGATTTATCGCGCGTAAACACGACACGCAGCCTCGTCAGGATAAATACACGACTGCATTTACAAGCCTCTGAGAGAGTACAGTGCATCACCAGAATACACGCGACGAACCGTTGCCACCGGAATTTCGGCTCCCCGAATTAACGGCAACGCGCACGCATCAAGCCCTTCTGGCCGAAATCCAACGCACATCCAATCTGCCGAATGAAAGAGAAGAAGAAAAAGAAACCCAAGGCTCGGTGGAATCAAACTTATCGGCAGTAACGACATCCCAACGCTGTTTCCCCCGATCATTCCTCTCACGGCTCTGCTCCTCGCGCGCGTATCGATCACGAGCTTGAGGGCTTGAGGGGAGGTTGGCTGAGGAGGCTAGGTAAGGGGAGAGCCGGAGTCGTTTGCTCGTCGATCTCGGCGGATTGCACCCTAGAGAACGCCGGCGTGGCCCTCGGCGCGTTTGGAAGACTCTCGGCTTACTGCTCGAAGACAAACATGTCGGACGCTGCTGCTGCTGACCCGCCGGCCGAGGAGGGGAAAAGCCGGCCGGGTCCAAGATGACCGAGTCGTATTTGATAAAACGCTCGGAGGGGCTCGGGCTGCTGCAGTGATTTTTCACAGGGCCGATTTATGGCTATAGTTTGTCTTGCTCTCGATACTTGGGGCCGCTGTAAATGACTTTTTCCTACGGGCTTTTACGGCCGATGCGCCGAAGGAGCTTGAATATCCCCGTAGTAACCCTTGGGGGGGGGGGGGGAGGGACAAGATCGTAAAATTCGTAACTTACCGACGGACGTGTCGTAGGCGTGCAGGTACTCGGAGGTCATGAACTGCGAGACGAGGGAGCTCTTGCCAACGGCCGGAGCACCGAGCATGAGGACCCTGTAGGGCGCCGGGCCCTGGGAGGCGCTGCTCTCCCGCGAGCTCGCCAACGAGCCGGCGGCTGAGTTGCGCGCCGAGCCTGGATACGAGGCGGTCAGGTGTTCGGTGCTGCAACACACAAAGTAACGTGCACGTGTACATGAATAAAGCTGCGTTATACGCATTCGTCCTAGTTTCCACTCTACTCTCTTGCGTTTCCCTGCTCAGAGAGGAGAGTTGGCTTTGGCTTTTGTTTGCTGTTTCATTCCAGGACGGGGGGGGGGGGGCGTAATGCGTGCGAGCGATTTCGCAGGTGCGTGGTTTACTGCTGTTAATTATTCCGCTGGAATAGCCCCGAGTGCGTTGCCGCTTTATCGCGTGCGTCTGGTGAATCTGCCTGCTCTGGAGCGTTAAGGCGATGATAAAGAAAGAAGAAGCTTGCGTTTTTGTCGAGCGTGACTTTTGATCGCTATTCATGATAATGCAGGCTTCTTTTTTTTTTTTTTTTAAATCAATCGAGCCTCGTGGCATTGTATAAAGGTTCTTCTTTTGTTCGGAGCGAAAATGGGAGTCAAGGGGGACACTGGGTAGGATAAGAAGTAAGTTTTAACGCCGGTACACATCGTCGGGCACATTTTTTGCCCGGGGCCACTCGAGAGAGAAAGAGAGAGAGACACACATAAAAATCGTGGCAAATGTTATTAGGAGGGTATAACGAGGCAGGAGAATAAAGTTGGCGAGAAAGGATGGAGAGACCACTCGAAAACTCTATACTCGATTACCCGTAGGAGCATAGAGCGGCCCAGAAGAAGGAGGGGAGCTTGTCTGTCCGGAGAGAACGGAGATAGAGAGAGGGTGAAGGCATTGTCCGAGAGAGCAGGTCGTTTCTCCTGAAACTCTATACCAGCGAGCGTTGAACTCCCGTACAGCGATGGACAGTCGAGACCGAGAAGGGGCTGTGTGGCGCGAGGGAAATGGCGGTATAGAAAAAGTTGCGTCGCATTCTCTTCTTTTTTTTTTTGCTCTCTCTCTCTCTCTCTCTCCACCAAATGTTATCGATGTGATCTTTTGCCCGAGCGAAAGGTGGAATTGACGTGGATATCGGCAGGCTGCTTTACGTCTTCGATTTCGAGTTACATTACTTATGATTGCCTTTCCGTGTTCCATCCTCTACATCATGGCCGACCCTCCCTCTGCCGCGCTACCCCCGTGTCATATTTACTCGCCATCACTTTTTTAAAAAGCCCGGATCAATCTTCGATTCTCCCTACGTACACCTTGGGACTCTCTCGCTCTTTCACGTCAGAAGTACTTGGGTAAATACGAGTCGTCTCGTCAATGCTCAAATGATTGGTTTCTCATCTTTTTTTTTTAAAAAAAAAAGAAAAAAAAGCAGCCCTGCAAATAGAAGCCTAATTTTTCTCAGCCCTCCATAGACCAATTGACAAATCAGTCCGAGCCTCCGGCGGCGTACGTCTTCCGCACACGCTCCCCGTAATCGGAAGCTCGAAAAATTATATCAGCATTTCTCTCACGAAAAACGTGTCGCGCGCGCGCGATAGAGGGAGAGGTCGTTTATCACGTCTCATAGGCGCCAGCAATAAAGGCCGCATTGGCCGGGGGACAAGAGAGAGAGAGAGAGGAAAAAAAAGGAGTCGGATATCAGCGAAATACTGATAAATGTTATGCTCGAAGGCGTACGGGGGCGCACGTTTCTCTAAAGCCGTGTCATCCTGCGCGGCTTCATTGTGCTTTCTCCGGGGCCGTTCCAACTGCCTCTCGAGTGTGTGTATGCTCGAGGAGCGCGAGGAGATAAGGAGTAGCTTTTCGGATAGCCGTGACTGCTGTCGTAAATCAACGAGCCTCGGCTGCGCATGAGGAAACGATCGAGCGAGCTTTGACGTGCTTGGGGGAGGGGGGAGGGCCTTCTCCGCAGTCGTGACGACTTATCAGTGTCTGCTGGCCGTCGGGATGTCTACGGGCGCGGGAAGAGAGAGAGAGAGCTGCTGACGTGTCCTGTCGCTCTTCGGATCTCCGTCGGCTTCGCATTCTCTTTCGTAGAGACCACAGGTGGACAAAGAATTATGCGCGTCTAAGTGTGCGTGTGTTCCCCGGCAGCGATGCTTTTTTCCCGGGCTTGTCTGCGGGGGCTATAACTGAGTGCTGTTTTGTCTAGCGCGCCCGCGCGCATACACGCCCTCATGGAAAAAAACTTAATGTGAATATATGCCGCTCAGTCTCTCTCGGTCTTTTTAGGATACGTCGATGACGCATGAGAAAGTTTTTCTTTTCGCTTCAGCCCGACTAATGACGCCCATCCATTTCGTACTGCAGCTTTGAAATCCCGAGCTTTTTTCGGTATAATTCGACGAAAAACAAAAGTAAAAACAAAAAACGGAAAGAAAAAGCCTTGTTTATGAACTATGTTTAAAATTACCGACTGTATCCCCTCCCTTCTCTCTCTCTCTCCCTCGTCACAAAGAAACGACGTTTAAACATTATTTACCTTAGCGAGCCGGCCGAATGTAAAGCTCGGCTAATCGCTTTAGTAGCTTGAATTTTTCACGAAACATTTGTATGGCAAATCTCACGTAGCTTCTCTCTCTTTCTCACCCAGCATTGTTCCCCAAAATAATCACATTGAAATTCTCGATCCTCCTAGGGGTATACATTTTCCATCATAATTCACGTAGTCCGCGCTTCGACAATAAGCAAAAAGCCCCGAGTACAAAGAGCATAATCCGCGAGCGCGCATTTTTATCGATCAATCCGTGCACGCGCACACGTGTACGAGGAGAAAAGAGATTATAATAGACCGAAATAACTCGAGGCTTAGTCGGCTATCGTTCTCCAGCAGGTCGCCGTGAACAATTTGAAATACGCCCATTGATAAGATGACGCAGTTGCGCGTTAGAAAAGAAGCGGATGCTACTTAAAGCTTCTCAAGCTCGGGAATGGTAAGTGTAAGGATAAATCGGTCGTATCCGGCGATTTTAGACTCCCACCCGATTTTCGCACTCGATTCTCCTCCAACCCCTTCATCAAGGTGTCCCCCCCCCCTTCTTTGCGTATGAGTAGGCTTTACGAGACTGCTTGTTGTATGGTAGCTCGTATCGATAACGACGAAATAACTCCGACGTCATGGATATGGGCTCGATAAACTAGGACGGGGCTTTTATCAAGCCCAGACCGTTATCGCAAGGGGTAACGAAGAGGAGCTTTTTTTTCGATTCATCGATCATTTAATCCGGCGCACATGGAACGATCGTCATTTACAAAAGCCAACGCAATATCCTCGAGAGGCTATCGAGACAGTCGTAGCGCTCGGTGGCCGTAGGTTCGTACAAGTAGAAGGAAAAAAGGGTGACTGTCAAAGACTACGGGGATAATCTGCCTTTGACTGTGAGGGGGTTGCTGGTACGGGGCGGTGGGGCGCGAGAGGGGGAATCCGGAGAAGCTTACTGACCCGCGTAATTCCGTTATGAAAATAGTGCGGGGGCCAAAGGTGCCGAAAGAAGAAAGGCCGCCTCTGGGGTGCGACGAGCCGTAAGTAGTAGCTAGAGCTTGCAGTCGGCCGAGTTAACTATGGTCGACTGGACTGGCGCACGAAACTCGCCGATTCACCCCGCCTATACCAGAGAGAATGCGCGCTCGGCTCCCAAGACTTTTACCTTGGCCTGTTATTTTTCCTGGGATTTGCGCCTAGAGAAATTCGGAGGAGGGTAAGGAGATAAGGCTGGACTTGCGAGTTGAAAGAGCTTTTTTTTATTTTTGCTTCTTGCGAGTTTTGCCAATGGCGAATTGGTATATAGCGGAACTGGATCTTGAATCGCTGCTAATATTGACTATTGTATTCGAGTTAGAGAGGGAGAGAAGCCGTATAGCCGTGTGTGTGCGCGCGAAGAAATTACCTTGGGGCAATCTTAAGTTTGATTTCGTTGTCGCTGCAGCGCCGGGCATAAGTTGTCGGCGCCGAGGACGACTCTCTAAAGTCAAACACGTGTGTCTACGTTGCATCATCACCACACGTAAACTCACGCGTTCGATCTAGAGCATCGACCCGTGTTTACTTGTAGGTTTTCCCTTGTTGTTGTTCCTCGCTGCTTCTCTTCGTTGACGCTAGATTTCATTGCTTGAGCCGCTTGGAGCTTCAAATCATTAAGTCGGTATTACAATGAACGCCTGGAGAGGCACTGGCTTTCAACGATTCGTACTTTCTGTTTTTTCGAGGTCTTTTTTATTTTTCTTTTTTTTTCAATATACGAATAATCCAATTGAAATAAATAAAGTATTTCCTATTAAAGCAGAATGCAGAGCGCAGGCGAATTTGTTTGAAACGTCGGAGAAAAACATCGATACGTTTTTCAATGAAAACAATTCCGTTTTGATGTTTAAAGAATACATGCGTGCATACGGTAGTATTTAAATTACGTATTTACAATATTTTAACGATATTCCGACAGTTTTGAACAATAACTCAACATATTTAAAAAACATATTAAATGCGAGCAAATATAACTTTACAATCGCTTTCGCGTGCTCGACGTGATGTTTTTTTTTAAAAAGAAGCTTTATCATTTTCAAAGTTGACAAAGTCGAGAGCTTGATAAGGCCATTCAACAAACAACAAAATCTTCAGAAACAAATGGAATTTATAATTAAAAGCTCTTCAATAGCAAAAGGCAAGTAATTAAAACGTTGTGAAAATGACAAGTTTATCAAGCCTCCGGTACTCTCTCTCTCTCTCCCCGCAAAACGCGCTGCGTCTAGACTCTTAAACGAAGCGACGCAATTTCAACTGTGCATTTCTCGAAAATTACCGCAATACAAAACGGGGCCATTTTAACCCCCCCCCCCCTCAAAAAGCCGACGACTCTGTGGCAGGGAAAGTGGCAGAGGAGGCGCGGTAAAAGTGCAAAAGCCGCAGTAGTAGAGTAGCGAGGAGAGAGAGAGAGAAAGAGAGATCGAGGATGAAAAAAAAAGAAAGAAAAATTTCGCGGACAAGTTGATGAGGCTAGGGAGGGGGGAGGTGAGAGTGCGAGGGCCCCCGCGCGAAAGCTCTGCGTAGCTGGCGCACTCTATCTACATATGTATATGCGCGCGTAGGCATGAATATGCAGGCCGATTATTTTCGCGCATATTTCAGCCTGTCGAAAACGCGCGTGTAGCCCATCGTGGTGGCTGGCAGTGTCGTTGCTAAGAGGAGGTGCAGGATGCCGAAAGGTACGGTGGAGTTGGAGGGGGGAGGGAAGCTTGCGATAGTAATGCAATATTTCCATCAAAATAATTGATTCAGTGCCTGCACTCTCGGCTTGTGCCCCCTTCCTCTATGGCTCTGGGAACATCGTGCTTTCAAGGTGGCGCGCACGCGGCAGGAGGTGCCGACGCATTTTCTCTCCGAGAGGTATAAAGAGGCAAAGGGAGAGAGAGAGAGAGGAGAAAAGCTTTGCCTTACTGAATCATGAGTTCACGCGCTAGCCTTTCCCCCGGCGTTGGCCTCATCTCCGAAGAGGATCATAAATTCGCCGCTGTTGTTGCTGCTGGGGCGCGCCCGCGGTGCAAGAAATCACCGGCGTTACGTGCTCTTTTTTCTCCACCGCTAATTGGGAATTTCGATGGTTCCCACCATATCCCGTGCATTCGTGCCTGATAAGAATGCCCAGGTGGCCGATACACGAACGTATCCAGCTGATTTTGATATTGCCCGCGGAAATTGTTGCTCTTTTTTTGTGTGTTCGTTCGGCCTTTATATCGCTTTATTTTTCATGCTGATCTTTATATTGCCCCGCGTGTGTTGGGAAATTAAAGTGATTTACAATGTCGTTATAATAATGTAGCATGTATCCCCTCGGTAATTTAGTGCGCCTTTTTTTTCTCCGCCTCTTTGAATATCAAGCTTTTTAATGGCTGGCACTTCTGTTTGAATAATTACGACGTTTTTAACTACCGAAAGTGCATTTATTAAAAATAGAAACGAAACATTTTTGCAACTTTTCTCTTTTCACACAACTCCCGATGTGTTTTTTAACTTCGAATATTTACATAATTAAGCAAGCCACTCTTTACTTGCTAGTTGTAAGTAGACGAACGGGCGTGCGCATAAACATTAATATAAACCAACAATTTAATTAAAATGGCCTACTCTCGCTGCACAAACTGCGGCGTACGCGTAATTACAGCGCAACAATTAAATTAACAAAATTCTTTTTTCCACATTTAATTATAAACAAACAAAGAGACTTGCAAACAGCTCTCGACGTTAACCACAAGAGCCATATAGTAAAAAAAGAAATGAAGAAGAAAAACTCCCAAGCAAGCCATTCGCTAGTCGGCAACGCACGCATGCAGCATTCAGAGGCAATGACTGCCTGAAGCATCAATAACCATCGTTGTAAAAGCGGGAGTGTTCGAAACACTCCCTCGAGTCCCCCTCGGTTGCTGCTGCTGCGCGTTCCCATTCGTTTCTCCAGCGTGTGCTCCACTTTATTTTCTCCTTAAGCTTCCTTATTAAGCCCTCTGCTTCCCCCAAGGCTTGGAGGAGCAGACGAACCTGCAGCATATCAGCCGTTTCGTTTCTCCCACATCCACAGGGTTTAGAGCGACGAGCAAACACACGCACACACACAGTCGCATCAAAGTAAAATATGTAGCCGACTCCGCCTCGCGACTCCTCCTCGTATCGTTGATCACCCGGATAAGCGAAATAGCCGCTGGTCGCAGCATCGAAATCTCAGGCGCAAAAGCCACTTTGCGCCCGGCTACTCCTCCTCTCCCGCCCTTCAACTTCTCTCTCTTTCTCTCTCTCACCCTCTTTTTCTTGCAATCTATCTCCCCTTTCCTCTCTCTCTCTCTTTCTTTTCCACCAGTTTCGCCTTTTCCGGAATAGCCGACTCTCTCGGGCGACGAGCCGGTTTATCCCCCTTCTCCGTACTGACTTATATACGTCCCATCCTCGAGAGGAGGTATAAATTATTTTGATAAGGCCGACTTCCTCGTTTTTCCATGCTCGAGCGTTTGGGATTTGGCTCGAGCGTCGCTGCTGCTGCTACTTCTGCGAGGCTCGTCACGTGGATATACTTTGGCGCGTCTGGGATTTACTTTGAGGCTTACTGTTTTTCGAGTAATATTTCCCCTTATGCTTTATGCACCAGGCAACTTTGATTAATTATTTTTGCCGAGTTTTTCACAGGAATTTCTTTATTTCTTCTGTGTGTTCGACGAATTACGATATGATACTTTTTTATTTACGGTGCAGATTTATAAATTCAATAGAATTCAATTGCGAATTGGTAGAATAAATTTGCTGGTTGGGTTTGACCTTGATTTAAATTTCTATTTTCGACCTATTTTCTAATGCTGTCAGCCACATATTCGTCTCATTCGGTAAACTTGGTACACCGAGTTATAAGTGTTAAGAATTTAACAAACAAATTTCTCAACGCTATTTCCCAGCATTTCCGTAAATACGTTTCATATTTATTATTTTCTTTTTATCTCCTGCGAAACAAACACCTATAAATCCTATTTCCGACTCTCCCTAATACTCCAAGCGCGTCAAACTATTCCCCTAAAAGTGACGCCTCCCCTCCTCCGAAGCGAAGAAAAACACCTCGAAATAGAACGTTAACATTCCGGCCACGTCGTAAACGGAACTAAAGTCCGAAGCAATTATCATTCGCCGATTGCGCTGCAGATGTCGGAGCAACGACAGCGCCAGGGGAAGACCAAGGGAGACAAACTTGTCCGTCGTTTGAACCATCGTCTTAGCAAAATTTGCTTGACCTCCTTGGCTCGTGGGGAGAGGAGGAGCGAGCGAGACGAAATCCTGAACTATCCCCGAAGAAGAGAGGCTGGACTGAAAGGGATAACGAGGGACGGCTCGTTGCTCCTTGCCAGCAAAGTCGAGGGATTCAAACGAGCAGGGTCTGCTGCTTCGGGTATAACAACGCGCGCGCGGGCACGCTGTCGACACGGCTGTTGAGCAGCACTACTTGCAGCGCCCGCTACTCGACGGACGAATGACGGGGAAGGGACTGGGCTAATGGAATATATTGGCCGCGTGCCTCTGGAATACTCCCTACCCGAACGACAGAGAGAGATTTTACTCGGGAAATCGTGGATGGTTTTTGGGAAAGAGGGAGAGAGAGAGAGAGAGACTCTGCCCGCTGTACTACTGCCGTGCTGTGTGCGCATCAGTAGAAAATGTCGGGGTTTGTTCAGACGTGAATGCGAAATTTCTCCTTCTCCTGCTTATTGGATTACGACAGAAATTTTGCATTATTCCGTGGGACTTTTAACTTTGCATCTAATTGGCCTATTTTTTTTTTTTTAAATATCGCCCCGAATGTTTTATAAAAATATTTGAATGTGAAATTGCGGAATTTGAAAAAACGACAACGCGGAATTAAGGCTACGCGCTGTTTGACAGTGTTTGAGTTGCATTTTCAACGCTTAGTTTGAACTTTCAGGAATAAAAATTCGGTCTTTTTTGTCTTCTTTTTGTTATAGAATTTAAAATGTTTGAACGAACACGTTCGATCGATCGAAACTTTTCCCGATATTAACGAAAAATTAGTCCAATATTTTTCATTTTTAAAAAGTAAATAAAAAAGCTACATTTAATATTTTACCTAAAGTCCATTATTACCTATTTAAGAAAAATCTACTTACGCTTATTTTCGTATTCCAATGGAAGATTAAAAGCCGGCTTTTCATTGCTTTTTCCGTAAATAGCTCGTCAAGTTTAATTTGAAAAATAAAAGGAAATGACAACGAAAAAATCCAATAGAAGCGTAATCCGAGCCCTTGCGAAATAAACATCGGCAACACTAACAATTTTCCTCATCTCGAACTTGATCAGCCAATCAAGCGGAGGCTGCACGTTCGCGGAGAAAAACGGCCCAAGAGGTATAGGCATCCATTCTCGAGATAACCGGATTTATAGCCTAATTCCATCGTAAAGTATTTCGCCGGTTCGAATAGCCGCTACAATTACCAGCTAAAAGTAGGAAAATAGCTGAAAGTTAGCCGGACTCGCAGCACGAGAGGAACGGTTTAAAAATTACGCGCTAGCTTTTGAGAAAACGAGGCAGCTCGCCGGGCAAAGGGAAAGCCCCCTGGGATAGAAGCTGGAACGAGGAGGCCGTGGTGATGGCGGGGAGAAAAGCTCGGGCGAAGGAGTGGAAATTGCGCGAAGAGCAGGGTCGCACGTGGAGACAGTGGTGTTTTAAAGGGCCGCCGGGGGAATATAGCCGCCGGTGGCAAAGAAATGACTGCGCATATGTCGTTGTTTGCGCACGCATGATAAATACCGGAGGGGCTGTAAGCCCGTGAGGAAGCGAGAGCTTTTATTTCGGCGCCCCCTATCGTCCCCCACCCCAGCAGCACGCCCTCGTTTCCAACTGGTATCTAACTGTATTTTTCGGTGTGTAGCTTTAAATAAAATATTTTCCCAGCGAATGAATATTGTCGCCGGAGGGGCCTGCCGTGTCAGAAGTCGCGCGCTGATGACGACGCGCGCGCGCGTTTCAATTTTCACGTTCTACGAAAATCAGAATCGACGAGAAAAACTCAGGTTATTCGCTTGCATCGCTTCCTTCTTTTTTTTTTCTCTCGTTGCCCATTTTCCTTCCGTTATTTTCCTCCTCTTTACGTTTTTCTTCCTCTTCTTTTTTCCATGTTTCCTTTTTTATTTTCGCCAAGCGCAAGAAAATATAACCGTTCGAGCAGTTGATTTGTCACGTACACACACACACGCTTTTGCCAAAGGCAAAGCTAAAAAAGGTCGATTCAACGCCTCTGCAGCTCGCGCGTATTTTCGCGTATCGCGCGCATTCGATTGGAAGGACAAAGAAATGCCTGTGTGTGTGTAAGTTTACAGGCCGTACGAGTACAATGGAACGATTGGGAAAGCTGCTGGAAAAAAGCAAGCGGGAGTAAGAAAAAAAAATAAGGCGAAAAATACTAGTTGCCCGGGTGAGAGGGGCAGGTGTGTGTGTTCGAAGGTGTCTCGAAGCACGTTGGGGGAGGGGGGTGGGGCAGCGAACGAACGCGCGCGCCGTAGAGTAGATTGGGGGGAGGTTACGTACCTCGAGTTGCTGGAGGCGACGCTATTGTTGGAGCGCGAGCGACGGCTCTTGAGGGAGTCGCCTCGGTTCACGACGCCCTTGGTGGTGATGGTGAAGTGCCTAAGCCGATAGAAGTCCTCCTCGACGCCGGTGTTGGGCATCGAGGCGACCCTCGACCTCTGCTGCGGCAGACATAGGTAGTTCGGCCGGCCGGACGCCCGGCTGCCTGGCGCCTTCACCGACTGCGACCGGTTGTGATGCGGACTTCCGTACCTGTGACGACAGTTCAACGACATTGCTGAGCATTAGTTTTGCTCTATTTACTACTAGGCTATGAGTTATTTTTTACTATAGTTCCGCTAGATGCAATATTTGTACTTTGTTTTTTTGGGATCTAGTTTTACTGGAGAAAGCTTAAAGATCGATTTGATTATTATTCAACGAGAGAGAGCTTGCATTTTATTGAGTTATTTCGTTAACACGTAGATTAATGCACGGTTATTTTTCGTTTGAATTTTATCAAATTCGATTGACACAGTCCGAATATTGGACGTTACAAGAGAGGTATATATTTCATTAAATTTTTAAGGTCGTAAAAGGGAAGTTCGACTCTCTGTTGCTAAATGAAAGCTCTACACGATACGGCCATACGCAATAACGAGTATATTCCCGTATGAAATTATGCAAAATAGTATATTAAATAATTGATCAGAATAATAATTATCTATCTCTCTGTACAACGTCAAAGTAGCGCCCCTTTCGACATGACCCAAATATTCTATTAACAAACACCGACGCACAAGTGCGCCGAGCTATGTACACGCACGCGCGCGCGTATTAGCAATCATTCTCCCCCACAAAGCCCATTAACCCAACAACCATCCATACAAACCATAATAAGAAGAATCGCGCTGAGAGAGCGAGCGAGCGTGCATAGTTTCAGCGGAGCAATCCGAATAGATTCTGTAGCGGGCGGTCGCCGGTTCTGGGGTAACCGTGCTATAGCGTATATAATCCCGCAAAACCTATTCGGCCTGGGCGGCGAGCTATAGGTGGAGCTATGAAATGCAGATATAGCATTACAGAGCAGCAGCAGCAGTAGCAGCTCGGCCCTCGTTGTCCCATTAATGGGCGCCGCTAAATCATCCCGTGTCACGTATCCGCGCGGCGGCGCCCCCGTAAAATTGACTTCAACCTCGGTCTAGCTAGTGTGCAGGGAGAGAGGCAGAGATGACCGCCGGCGCACCGGAGGAAGACACTTCCGTACCGACAGCCCGATTACCGCCGAGCCAATGAGACGCGGCTCTCTCTCTCTCTCTCTCTCTCTCTCTCTCTCTCTCTCTCGAGTTATGACGTGGGCGAGAGAGCACAGTTTATCAAGGGAACGCTGCTGCTGGGACATGGCTATTTGCGCATTCACGGCGTCACTCTCGCAACGCGCTCGCGCACACTTTCTCAAGCTGGCTTCTTTTATTCAAATTGCTTGCGTCGCTCGGGGGAGTAATTGGTGAAAATTTTTAATCATAACAGGGGCTTGCGTCAGAAGTTGCGGTTTTTTAAAGGAGTTGGCGCGCTTTGAAGGAGCTGCGAGATTTAGGGCGAGAAAATGGACGAATCTACTTTACTCCTTTTTTATTTTATTTTTATTATTATTATTGTGATTCAAGCAGAGGCGAAGGTTCCATCTGCATTGAAAATTATGCTGCTCGGCTATTTCGGTTGGGTTATTGGAATGTTTTCATCAGCTGAGTTCCCGCTCAAAGTCGGATTTGTTAAAAATGGGTTCAAGATGTCTTTTTTCAGTTAGTAAATAGAATAATGGAAGTTCCACGAGGGTGTGCGCAAGTATAAATTTTACTTTCGCGTTTGATGGAAACAAACGCGCCTGTCGAGGTGTTCGTTCGGTTTTCAAAGTCGTAATTTCCCTCGGCGAGTTTTATCGGAGCTCGTTAAATTCGAAACTCTCGAATTTCGCGCTTTGGATTGCCCCCCCGTAAAAGCCCCGTCGTCGGAGCTTTTTAATTAAATGAGCAGTCGATAACATTTTAGAAAAATACGCCGCTCGACGGTGTCGCTAAACAAAATAGCCCCCCTTTACATCCCCCGAAAATGTATACAAAAAAGAGAGAAAGGCTCGATAACAAAAAAGGAGAATATAACTGGAAAGACCGGGCTGGAAAAAAGGAGGAAAATTAAACGCTCGAAAGACCTTGGGCTTGGGTGGACACGGCAGCAGTCTTTTCCGCGTGTCAAAAAGGCACTCGAGCGAGGCGAAAAATTCCGGCTATATTCGAGAGAATGAATGACCAAAGCCCCGATCTGTAGTGAAAAAAAAGGCCGATGGAGAACAAAAAGAGAGAGAGAGAGAGAGAGAGAGAGAGAGGGATAGAAGCGATCGGTTCAGCGCTCTCGCACTCGATATAAAAGACCATGGGCTGGTTGAGGGTAAAGCGAGGAGGTGAAAGAGGCCTGCTGTGTAACGTTGTTTTAAAAACCGCGCCCCTACCACCGTCGTCTGTACGTGGCTGCTGCTGTGTCCTACGCTAGCATTTTGCCATTGCATTGCGCTCGTTACCACGTGCCATTTTATGCACTCTCGTTTACGACGCCGCAACGTTACAGCTTTGTCCCACCCGTTCTCCCACTGGTTATACCGAAGCTTCGACTAGAAATGACATTTTTCCCCCTCGTTTTACGCCGATATTTTCGAATGCCGAAAAAATGTGCGACGGATCTGGCTGAAGGACGAAATTTCGGCTGATAGGGATGAAAGGGCCACGAGGAAGTTTGCGCGATGTTTATGTATTTTTTCGAGGGAATATGGATGGGGGGGGGGGGAGGGATAGTTGTTAAAGGTTTTGTTGTTTTTTTTTGAAAATAACGCTCGTGGCTGGATATTGATCAATTTTCTGATTAAAGGGCTCAAGTTTTGCAATTTACGTAGATCGTTACTTCGAGTCTCGCTCTCGTTGGCTAGATTATTGGACGAGCGTTTGCATATAGCCGGGCCACGTTAACTTATGTTCAAAGCAAAAAAGTATCGCGGAACAGGTACATAACTTTTTCACAAACTTCTTTCTTTCTTTTTTTTTTTAAATCGAGTTTTAGCCATTTTCTAAAGTTTTTGAGTGCTTTCCAGTGATTTCGCAAATTGCAAGTTTTAGACGAACTTTCGAAAAGACCGAAAAATTTCATTTTTTATTTATATTTTCAAAAGAGTTTTCCGGAAAATTCAATTTTGCAGCCATCTGGATATTTTTTTTATACTTTCAGTAATAACGTCGTACACATAAAAAATTTTTACAGCTACGATATTAATTTTTATTTTAAATACCTCCCTAAAAATACTTTCTTATGATTACCTTTTAAGATTAGTTCCTTATAATGCATTGAAAAATTTTTCATTAAACAAATAATAATAATAATAATATTATATTATTTAAGATAATCCAAGTAAATATTTTTAAAGAGTTTATATACTCTTAAGTTTTTGTTATTATTTCGCTTAACACAATCAATATAAAATTTTCATTCCTGTGAAAATATAAGATTCTTTTTCGTCTACGCTGCAACAAACAAAATAAAGTCGTCTATTTTGTTTCACGTAACATGCTTACAGCACATTTTTGAATTTCCAGAAACTAAAAAATGAAAAGAAAAAATATTGAAAATTCACTTGAACCCTTATATTACTGTAAAAGTTTTTAAAACCGTTTTTAAAGGCGTTGTAAACTTGTCGCCACGCGAACAAACTTAAAAAGTTGTAATTTCTCAAACAAAACTTTACTCGCGCTAATTATCCATCCAATGAACATTTTATGCAACGTTGCAATAAACTTTTCGCAACAATCAATCTCCCCCCCCCCCCCCCACCCTACAAAAAAAGCCAAAGAAATCATTCATCAATAACCCAATCGTTGAAAATGACGCTCGCCACAAAGAATAAAAAAAAGAAGAGAAAAGGGCCAGTCCCATTGGATCGGGCAAACAGTCAACGAGCACGTAAAGCACATCCGCGTGTCATAAAAGCAAAATTCGAATTCGGCCTCGACACCCCCGTCGTTTCTTTTTGCGGGAATGCACGCTGTTGCGGCCCTGGCTTTACACCGAAAGGCTTTTACTTCCGAGCGAACAAGCGACCCCCTGCCCCCTTTCTTTCTCTCTCTAGAAAACCCGAGCCAGTTTTCACCGCAGCTCGGTTACGATTTTGCATATACTGCGGTTAGAGCTACCCGGATCCAACGTATGTCAATCCAACGTTCGCGCGCGATTTTGGATTTTGGGAAAAAGAATTCAGATATCCCCAGATACGCGAATGTGAGACTTTTGGAAAAAGACCTTGGCTTCTTTTTTTTTTGGAGTAAGTTGCGTTGACGCGACTCGAGACGTTGTAAGTTTTATTCTACATTTTCAGCGAACAGAACGTGTTTACACGAGAGCTCGAGAGATTTTTATTTATTTCGAACATTTTCGGTGCACTGCTTTCTTGGCATGCCGCGCAAACGATTTTTTTTTTAACCGCGACTATTTCTTGATGATTTTGTTTTGAAAACACTGAAAATAATAATTTATCGAATTAGCTTAACTTAGCCTGAGCTTTGGAAAATCGGAGTAAAGCCATTTTAATGTAAAAGCTCGTCGGCAAGTGAAATACAGAGCTGAAATTTTATAGCGACAGATTAAAGGATTTAACGTAGCGATACAAGGGATTGGCCGAAGGTATCTTCTTTTGTAAAGCTCGCCTTAATAGTCTTTAAACTTTTTAATTACTTAATCTTCGTCTCACAATGCTATTATTTGATAATCCCAATTTTCATTGATAACTTGACGAAATAAAAATTTTTCTTAAACTGTACTTTAATATACCGATGAAGTTCTTGTCGAACTATAGCGAGCTGTTACTACTTAGCTCCCCCCCCCCCCCACGGACGCACGCCCGCATCGTTTGCAGTGTAACACGATGACGAGTCTCGAGTAGTCGGTAAAGGGCCACCGCCACGAGAAAGCGTTTCTGCTCCTTTGGCCTCGACTTTAAATACCTCGACTTCCCATTTCCGATTACTATCTATCTTGGAATGCTGCGGCATTATCGTTTGCCGAAGTCATTCCGAGGCGTCTTTTCTCTTTCCGAATACGCCGGGGGCGATTTTCCTCGAGGCGTCATTAGTTCCAGCACTTTATCGAAACTCGCCGCCCTTTTCGAGCTCCCCCTTATATTTGTACCTACAATTATCGTTATCTCTTTTTCTCTCGCTTTATCGCTCCTACGAGGAGAATCATCCGAGCGATAATTTCGTGTTGTTCCAAGCGCAATATTTAACATTACCTCATCAGAACGAGAGAGAGAGAGAGAGAGAGAGAGAGATAGCTCTCGAGAGCTATGGAGCTCATCTTATACGTCCGTATTACCAGCGAGCCTTTTCTTACGGCTCGTTTAAAATTTCCTCTCCCACGGTCGGATCTCTTCCGTCTCCTCCGAACCCCCCACCTCTCACGTCATTATCCTCGCTCGCCACGCTCGGCCGGTCAGCTAAGCGAGCATGGGGCTGCTCCTCCTCGGCTCGTCCTCGTCTCGGACGACTTATTTCTGGATAGCTGGTAGAAAGAAGCGGCAGGAGGAAGTGGAAGAAAACGAGACGTCATCGGAGGTTACCGAGAGAGAAAGAGAGGCGCTTAAGGATGACGGATCGACTTTGCCGACTGTGCAGCCCTGCCTCGGCGATCACCCTCCTTCTTCTCTCTCTCTACTTCTCGGCGTTTTGTCTTTCCGGGGCTCGATGGACTTGTTCGCTTTCTGCCCAGCGGCGCATAGCCTACTTTCACTCGCACGTTCCCTCTCGGTTCGCTACCTCCTACCTATGTCTGCGCGTGTGCGGGTGTGTTTTAAACTAGCGTGACGTCAATGGCTTTTAGATGTCTTTATCGGCACTGAGAATACGGGCTACTTGTGCGCTGCTCCTGCTTTTGAGTTATTATCACGCTTTACTGCGCTTCACCTGGAAACTTTGTGAATTTACACCGATGATTTTCTCGAGCTACTATTCTTTTGTTTTTATAATCGAACCGTGAACAATTAACAAGAAAGTGAGATTTTTTTTTTATTACAACGTATCTATAAATTAAAATATTCTCATTTGCGGTACAATGCTCTTTCTTCTTTATTATTCATTTTAATAAACTTTTTTACTAGTTTTCTGTCTTACATTCGATTGGTATTTTATGGCTTGAAATTATTTATCTACGCGCTGTGGAAATGACAAAAAAATATAATATATTATATCAGTGTTCATCCGGAATAATTGAAAATAATAAAAAAAAAGAGAACCAGAAAGACAAGATGAATTTTTTCTCATCGCATATTCACCTATTTAAGAGCCTTTCCTGCAAAAGAGTTTAACCGCTGGAGCTTGGAATCAAAAAGTACTTAAGAAACGATATGATTTTCTTTGATTCATTGAAAGAGACTTTAAGAAGCATAGACCTTGAAAACATTCTTTTTAGGATAGCCGGGGAAAAGTAATCAGTTATATTTCATTTATTACATTTCGCGGGAGTAAAAAGATTTGTATAACTGTTTGTGAAAGAGCAGGTCGGCGTAGCGAAGGAAGCTTGTCGACTGGTCATAAAACGGGGAAATTAATAAAGGAGCTGAATAACTTCTTACCAGAGGGCATAAAAATGAAAAGCTCTATTTTATAGAGCTCCGAGTATTCTAATATTTAAAGCTTTGAGCGCATAACAAGTCTTCAAAAATGTTGAATATCTGTTCTTTTTCTTTTTTTAAGATGTAAACAATATTGGATTTTTTAATCATTACTTGCTGCTGTTCAGCTTGTTATTCCGAACATAGCTCTCTCTCTCTCTCTCTCTCTCTCTCTCTCTCTCTCTCTCTCTCTCTCTCTTCGAGCAATGAAACAATTCAGTAAGTTAAAACTAATTTCCGTATAAATATGGACGTGTAATTTTATTATTTTAATAACTTACATCAGGGGAATGTAATTTTACTATGAACTAATGAAATTCCCGGGATGCTCGATTCGTTTTAAAATACCCCGCTGTAATTGTAACAGACTATTTCCATTTCCACCGTACAATAAGGATACAGTTACGTTTCATTATTTCCCATTTGCATGCTTTTGTATTCAAAGCTCCTTGAATTTGTACCGCTTCCTGCTCTTTCTTTCCTATTTTAGCTATAATAAGCTTATTATGGTGTTATTACAAAAGCGCGCAGAGAAAGAGAGAGATAGATAGAGAGAGAGAGAGAAAACTAGTCGTTACGGCTGCATTGACCAAATGACAATCAATGGTATTCAAGAAGAGAATTCTTTTCTTCCAGACTGCTTTCTTTGTCAACTGCGAGGAGAATTTCGATTTGTTATTGCTGGAGAATTTCCACTTATACCGGTCGCCAACTTCATGCAGGAATCGAGAGACTTTGTCACTCCTACGGTGAGTTGCATAAGCTCATTTCTATTTAATCTCGCGTCCGACCCTATTTTCCGCTTGAAAGCGGCGAAAGTGCGGAAATTTTAATAATTTTAACAAATTTTTTCTCATTTTCATACGTTAATAAATAGATAAGAAAAGGAGTCCGTAAGTAATAGTAAGAGACAAATCTTAAGTGCTCCTAAATTTAAATATCTTTCTACGTTTCTTTTTTCTCCTTTAAAATAAGACCGAAAGGTCTCTTATCCCCGACCACTGCGCGCGTACGTTGTATAAAAAAAATTGTCCTTTTCTTTCCGCTCGAATTTTAGCCTGACATAATTCCTCCGACTATATATTTTTTGACGTTCCACGCGGAGCTTCGATTACGTTGATTAGATGGACTATTAATAGTTACGTTAATTGTAAAGCACGAACTAAGCCAAATTAAAAGGTAAATGAAGTGGACGTTGAATTAAAAATGAGAGAGGCACCGCTGTAAAAGCAGAAAAGATAATCAGAATGCAAATGTTTAACGGCTGGAAAAGTAAAAGTACGAGTTTTAGAATATTTTCTTACTTGGCTTCCGCTGCTAATATCGCCTTACCATAGGTAAATTTTTCTATGGTTATTTTACTCGGCTATGCAGCATTTTTTTTTTTTTTTTTGAAGCATCGCGAATTTTATCAAATTTTGTTTTTCCATTATACTAATGGGATTTTTTGTCACTAGCCGTTGCAAAAAGGAAAAAAAATAACATAAAATTGTAAAAATGTCACATGCATGCTAACGCGACGTTTCAATTAACATCCTAATGAAGATGAAAAGGCGCTTGTAATAAGGGAATTACAACAATTCCAAAGGCTTTTCAAGGTGTACCAAGTTAACATAATATATATATATTTTATTAAGACCTTAAGCAGTAAAATTACGACGAATAAACCTGGGGAACTGTGCTGCAACGACAAAGGCCGGTTTTCCTTTTTCCAAAAGAAGTCGACAAGAACTGGAGTACAAGTTAAAGACGAAGAAAAATTTAAGAAACGCCAGTCTGAATGAGCAAGAATAAAAGTCGTTACGCTGGAGGGGGAAGGGTCGAGGAAGAGAGGAGCGACAGCAGCATCTGGAAAGCCAAAGAGGGCGGTTGGAACGAGGTAGTAGAAGAAAGAAAAACACGCGACAGTTTCAAAGATAAACAGGGAGGTAGGCAGAGAGGCGCGGAGTAAAGTGAAGCAGCACTTTAAAAAGCCATTCACGATGACGCGGCCCGTGGTTTTAAATATTAAAAAGCCAAGAACTGTTGCTTAAATCAAACGACCATAAAACGACAGTGCAGCTGCAGCTGCATTTCTCCGCGCTCGTTTTATTTCGCGCATTTGGCGCCGAATAAACGAGCCAACTTCCTATACCGTGAAACTTTACGGTGCTTTTTTTTTTCCTCGTCGACGGCTACGTTTTTTCATTCGTTGCTTTGTCAAAAATTCACATCGCAGACACTGCGTAAGGAGCAGCGAGAAGAGCTCGAGCAATTTCACGTGTGCGCGACCGAAAGCTTTTTCCTAAATTTACTCGGGCGATTCTTGAGGGAAATCCAGATAAGATGAACGAGGCCAAATGTACGTGATTTGGGTAAGATTGTTTCTTTGAAAAATAGCAGCTTCCACTTGTGCGATTACGGCAGAAGACGCGCTGCTTCTCGATATTTTTTTTTGTTTCGTACGACTTCGTTTCTCTTAATCTAAACATTTTTCGTTCGGCCAAGGTAAATAACGCGTGTTTTTTAATGCTGTTGGCTAAGCTCTCGTACTATTGATGAGTAATAAATTGGAAAACATTTCGGTTTATTCGAAAACGTACACACCGTAAACCAAAGCTCAACGTTTGCGCTTTAACTTTTCTTTACCAAGTTAGCAATAAAAAAAGTTCTCGTGTGCTTTTGAAAAATTTAATCGAATTATTTTGTATGCAAACATAAGGGGGTAAACAAAGGTGCGGGAGGGTGGGTCAAGCATAACGATGAATAAAAATTCGTCGTAAATGAGAAAAAACAAATTATTTAGCAGCTAATTAAATCAGCCCGCCGGTGGCTTAATTCAATTGTTTGCGTTTGAAAATAAAATTTAAGCGTACACTTTGTGCGCTCTCGCTCGGCCTCGGCGTTTTTGCGCGACTAAAATATTTAATGCATTCGAAATTACGTCTACTGCCTGCGTATTATTTTAAAAGCCGAGCATCCTCTCTCCCCTTACCCTCTACCTTCCTCTCTCTCTCTCGAAAAAAAAAAGACTGGTAGTAAAACTCAAGTTTATCCTGATAGAATCTTGGCAGAAAAAGTTTTTTTCCCCCAGAAATCTTCAAAAAGCGAGCCCGTTAAAAGTAGATCCTGATATCAGTCTTTCGAAACTGGAGTAAGAGTAAAGAGGAGGACGAGAGGTCTGGGGGGGAGGGGCGAGGGGTGCGAAAAAGTCACGAGCAGCTCAAGGATGAGCTTGGCAAGTCTACCGTAGAAATGTAAATTGCGGCCTCGTCGAGCCAAAGAGTTTTTCTTGCATTTTTCCACGCCTCCTTTACCCTTTGAAGTCACGTAAGCAGTCCTACACGGCTTGCCGGGGCTCCACGTATGGAAGCCCAATTAGCCACGGGCTTTATGCCACTTTGCACGTAGCCTCGTGTACTCTCGCCCCGCTGGATTACGGATTACGACTTCGCGGACTACCCCCCCGGAAATTCTTCTTCTCATTCTTTTCTTCTTTTATTATCTTCTTTTCAACGCTTTTCCCTATAGTTCTTAACGTGCCGTACATTTCGCGCGCGACGAGTTTTTCATTTTGTTGCACGATATAAGCGCGCACGTTTATTATCCGTCATTTTTTTTATTGAATTTTTATTTGAATATAAATATTGTCGGTTTGCAAAGAATGCGGCTTCAACGAGCAATGTATAAGAGAGTTAAAAAGAAGAAATGCTTTGAAGCTTATTACGAGCTCACGAACTAGGCAAACTTTGAGATACTTATTAAAAAGTAACAGCTCGGAAGGTCTTTCTTATTTGCCGGGGCGACTCAATAATTTCGTACGTTTTACACACGACAGCACCTTAAACTTCAACTTTTCATTCAATTATAACCAGCGTAATGTTCATCCGAGGAACAAGAAAAATAGGAAGAAGAAGAAAAATGGTGAGGGGACGAAAAAAAAAGAAAATATAGCAGGGCAGAGAAGTTTGAAGGCCAACGGAGACGCTTTTCGTGTAACTTTAAATAAAGTACTCTTCCGGTGTCTCTTCCTCCAGCCTCTTGGCCTCCATTTATTTTGCCGGCTCTCCCGTAACTCAGCCGTGGCTCTCTCGTCTCTATAAACTGTCATTAAAACCGTAGACAACGAAGGGGAGAGTTGAATTATGCTAAAGAGAAAGATAGCTTATTGTTGGCGAAACAAAACAGCTCAAGACTGGTATACAGAGTCATTTTATATTAATCGTCGTGCTTTTTACGCTGACGATATAACTTTGGCCGGTTTTTTTCATTGCGATACCGCTTACCCATTAATCAAGGCGTTAAAAAAGAAAAAAAAAAAGAAAATAATGCGCGGCTGGATGCAGTGAAAAAAGAAAATAAATATAAATGGACGTTGCGGAGAAAGAGAGAGTATCCATTCTATTCGAAATCATGGGCCCGCAACCTCTAAAATTGCATTGGATAATTTACGTCGGTTAAAGTCGATAGGTTTATCTTACTTCCGTTATCCTCGACCGCCGCGCGAAAAATAGTAAAAAAAAAAGGTGGCAGTGAAGAGGAATGTTGAGGGGGAAAGAAGGCGCGGATAAAGGGAATTAGACGTCGTGAATGGGGATTCTATTCGGCGGGCCGAAGGAGTAATAGAGCGAGAGGGAGTGAGAGAGAGAGAACTTATATGGGTTAAAAGTCAGCGGCGGAGAAAGAGAGATATCGGAAGGCAGTAGCGAAGAAGAAGTTGGTAGAGGGAGTATTGAGGTAGGTACTTTGCGCGGGCGTTATTCGCAGCTTGGTAATTGCCTCGAGTGTATAGCTCGACGATGGTGCACGTGTGTATGTGTGTGTGTGTGTGTGGGTATGTGTGTACGAGGATCGGCTTTCCTCTTTTTCACGAGACTCTTCGCGCGCCATCGCCGACTTCCGTTTCATTGGCAAATAAAATCGAGTGCCGCTCTCTTCGGAGCGAAATCCTTTAGCGTCAGCCGGTCCCCCCTCGGGAGAGAGAGAGAGAGAGAGCCGAGAAGAAATTTTCTTCTTCCTCGGCCGTTCCCACTTTCTTTTCGCCGAGACTTGACTGAATGTAAATTGGCGCGTGACTTCTTGTTTCCGGGCGCGACTTTTTCTTCCGACCCTACCCAGCCATTCCCTCTACCTAGGCTCGCCTAAGATTCGATTTTGATGCGAAGTTGAGAATAATGGAATTAGATTGAAATGCACTGGGGTGTTGATAACGTTCTGCGACGCTGTGTTGTGATTTTACCTTTTTTTTGTGGGCCGTAGGCGAAGTAAAAAAAAAGTAATTTTCTTGAAAATTAGTTTCTCTTTCTCTCTCTCGCACTGGGGTATTGAGCTTGAGGGATTTTTATCGGTTTGCTTATTTAGATAATTGCGATGTGTGTCGGGTCGATTGTAATAATTGGACGATCATGATTATAACGTTAGTTGCTTATTGGGCTGCGCATGAATGATTGCTCATTAGGGATAGCAAAATTTGTAAATCCCTGCGTTTTCGTATTAATTCTGCAGTTCGCGTAACACGAGCGAATTTAATGTTAATTATGTAATTTGTACCATTACGTCATTTATTATTCAATCGTTCTATATTAAACGCGCACGGAATAAAATCATGCAAAGTAGTTGGGGTCAAATAATTATGGAGAATTCGTAAGAGACACTTTTGCAGATTAGAGTAGTGCAAGCAAAAGAAGGCGCACGGCGCGCGGTCGAAAAAGTTTTTCCTGTATCCTTCGTTCTCTTGAACTTTAAATTTTGCCTACTTCCAATTGATAAATGGAGCAAGGAAGAAAGACGAGGATTTCGCCCGGTATGCCGTACATCACTTCCTAAATTTAGAACGACCTAATTTTTCTTGGCTGACTTGTACATCCCCTGAAACTTTGATGTGGTACCGGAAGAAGATATTCTTTTTTTCTTGCATAAATTTTGATGCACTAACGAGATACGAAAATATTGATGCGTCAAACAGATATAACGCCGCTGTGGCCAAGTACACGTGTCTTGAAACAAGTAGAAACGCTTTTAAATTCCCATTTTTCAAAAGCGACTTTATTAAAAGAACAATTGTCGTGAAATCTTTGTTTTTTGAAAAAATAAAGTAAACAAATTCACGTTAAAATTTCAAGAACGTCGAAACAAAGCTTATACTTAAATTCTGAATAAAAATTTTTTCCCTCCACATCTCTGTCCCTCTTTCTCTTGCGCCACGCGCAAACAATGAAACAATAATGGCAACTCGGTTTTCGAGGATTTTATTACTTAGCGACGGGGACAAAACAAGAAGCGTGAAACGCAGAGGGGGAGGGGAGGACACAAAAAGCAGAAAACAACGAGAGGATTATAAGAGAGAGAAAAAAAGTTGCTAAAGAGAAGAGCTGCTGCGAAGTAAATAAGTGTAGCCGCGGGGAAAAAAAGCGGCGTATGCCCGATCGCCGGAGCAGACACATATTGATCGAGAGCACGTTAAACGCCAACTCGCGTGCAATATGTATATACGCGCGCTCTTTTCTTCTGTCTTCTGATTCAGCGGATATTCCCTCTCGAAAAACAAAACGGCTAACGGCACAAATTTATAGTTAATCTTCGAAAATAGCTCTCTCTCTGTGCGCACGAGCTTACGCTTGATGGGCCGGTTGGGAAGACGAAAAATTTTGCGGCCACGTGTTAACGGTAAATATAGTTCGTAACCTTTTTAATTTTTAAGTAGCCGTTTTCTTTTATTCATAAATTGCTTTTATAAGCGGGGTTATTTTGTCTATTTTGAGATACGCACTGACAACTAATAAGAGAACAGTCATTCGTGCAGCTCATTATAACAAGACTTGTGACGAGTTCTATCCCGTCCATTAATCCGAGATTAATTCACCATTTCCTCTAGCATTCTATTAGCTTAGAGCTATCAGTAAGTTATTGCGGCATTACCCCTTGCTAAACTATCCATCAACCGGTCAATTTTGTTAATCTCTGTAAGTTTAATAACGCCGGCTAATACTGAGGTCAAGCTCGTCCTGTGAAGTCCAAGTCATTCATAAAAAGTTTTTTATTCGATATCACGAAAAACATACATGTTTATGTGTCGAGCGTTTCAAATGAGCTACTACTATTTTTTATTCATACGAATTATTCTTTGTTTGTTCGTCCCAGTGGACAAGACACAGCAAATACAGGAGAAGTGAAAAAGCTCAGATACCGATTAGTGAAAAAAAAAACATGTCTGCGCACGGATATTGATATGCTCAAAAGCATTTTTATGTTATCCACATATATAGTACGCGTACATTTCGTGCGATTGGAATATCTAGCGAGGGAAAAAGTTTCTGCGACGAATAAATGTTTGAAGGGGCGGAGGTTAATTTTTTGCCCAGCGAATCGACTGGAAAATTCAGAGCCGCTTGAGGATTCCGATGATACTTGAGGAGGGTATACGGAGACCGGAGCTTGCAGGGTAAACTGCGGCAAACTGGGATATCCGATAATTATGCGTCGGGCGATTAGCCAGGGGGCAGTTTAAAGAAATAAAACGAGCGATTGGCGCGCTGAGGACGAAGTAAGGGTGGTGGGGAGGGGAGAAGGAAATGGGCGAAGGAAGCTAGATGGAGTGACGCGTGTAGGTCGCCCCGGAGAGAGTTTGTAACTCCGAGTGCTTAACGATCGAGATTAAATCGAAGGGATTAGGACAACGACGGCGCGGCCCGGCCTCGGTTAGACACGCGCGTGCAGCCGTATACTTGGCTCGACGGCTGAGGACAGTGAGCTGGAAGGAAAAGAGGGTGCGCGCACCGAAGACAAGTTTATTGGACACGCGGGCATGGCTCCGCTTTGAAGGTCGCCAGTGATAAATTTTGGTATTCTTTGGCTGTGGAATCCCGACAAAGTAGAGGGGCGGAGGAGGAGGGGTGTGATCATTCGATCGTATTAGAATGTATGTTTTATGGCTTCTTTTTTTTTTAGACAAATGGTTATTTTATCCTGTTCATACGTGCGTCTCGTGAATTATTAGCTTTTATGGTAAAATGTAGTTGCAATGAAATGTAGTTTGTAGTTTTTCTCTTGTAATTTACTGTTTTATTTTTGTAGTTTAGTAAGCCGGTTTAAGTATCCTTAAGAGCTTTACTCCGGTGTTATAAGGAAAATATTAATTTTCACAAGAATAGTGAACTATATAATAAGTTTGAAACTAATTTTTTTTAAATCCTTTTGTAAAGTGAAATTTATTCAAATAAAGTGTCTTTGAATACAATTTGCATTGGGATCTAAACGAAAGTCATTATTTTTTTTTGTCAAAAATTTCGATCCGTAACCCATAATTTACATAATGTACACGTCGGTCAGAAATATTCTTGCGAAATTTTCTACATAATATATAATATTTTACTTTTTTACTTCGATAAACGATAGGTACAGAAAGGCGAGAAAAAAGCGGCCCCTATAAAAAGAAAATTATCGCACGTTCGAAAATTTAGTGCGTAACACCCTGCATTATATTAATCGAGAAAACAAACTTGGCCTACTACATAAATATATGTGGGTATCAACGAGTAGGGCGAAATAAGCAATATTTTAAAAAGTTATTTTCATTTCGTTGGTGAGAAGAAAAGTGTAGTGGCGTATATAAAAAAAAAAACGTAACCCAGAACGAGCTCGATAAAAAGAATACAGCTGTTATGGTGAGCAAAAAGAAATCAAGAGAGAGAATATTGGCGACTATGGACAATGAAAAAAAAAGTCGGGGTGTAGAAAAAGCGCCATGTCGTTGGCTGGCGTGTATCTGGGAAATTGACATACGGCATATAAACCAGGCGCGCGCGTACGTGCCTGGCTGAAATAAAAACAAGGAAAAGAAAGGTCTAACGCCTGTTGGTGTATGGGGGGGCGAGGCTGCAGGTGTAGGGAACGAGGGAGAGAAAGATCGGGTCGGGCTTTTTATTGAGTTTTTCGGTGCGACGAGGAAAAAAAATGGCGAGAAAGAAAGAAGCTCGTAATAGAAAAACACGCGTGGAGGAGATCGGTTGTGCAGCGACATTAAATTTCTCGTCTCTCTTTTTTTTTCTGTTGTCGCGCGCGCGCCAAGCGTCAAGCGTCCATTATTCGTATAGGTGAGGCTCTCTTTCGCACGAACAATGTGTAAATCGTAAAAAAGCGATTTCCGATTCGATCCTTCTTTTTCTCCTCCGGCTTGTCAGGCGCGTTTGACGTATGTCAGTTTTATTTAATAAGCGGCCCGAAAAAGCTTTTGCCAGGCTCCCGCGCGTCCCACGCGCGCTTTTCGCTCTTCGTCAAATGATGTCTTTGTAGGAGTCGCGACTCGCTCGTTTTTTTTTTGGTGAAGCGACGGGAAATGTGTTGAATATGGTGAAATGCGCAGGATTGAAACGTATACGCGAACACGTTCTGGAATTAAAATGATTGACGTGGATATTTTAATTTAATAAATTGCGTTTAACGTCCCCGGGCATTGGGCATGACTAGCAAGTTATATTTTTAAAAACGACCAATTTCTTTTTCATACGTATAAGACCGGTTAAAGCGTGACGCTTACAATACGATTATTAATAAAATTATTTCAAATATAAATTACGAAAACTTTGAAAAAAAATCGAATGATAAAGCAAAGTTATAAAGTCGAATGCTCCGATGCAAATTCAGAACGCGGAAGCGCTTCTTAGCGGGGGACCGAGCTTTCAATGCTGCTTTATATGGCTGTCATAACGGCTATTGTCGGGACCATAGCGTGCGAGAGAGCGCGCGGATTCGACGTTATTTATCACCGTTTTCACGCTGGGGGTAAAAAGCCCAGTGGAAAAATGAACCTGATCGCTCCGCAATCGATATACTGTTGGCAAGGCGCAATATTAGTTTCGACCTCGCTTAAGTAGATGCGCCTCAAAATTGATTGGCTTATCGCTTTTTCTACTTTTCATCGAGAAATCGGACAAGAATGTGTGGCATAAGACACAGCGTTTGGTCTTTCTTTTTTTATGATTATTATTATTATAGACTTTGTATAGCGATAATTATCTTTTCTTCTTTAACTTGCTTAACTTCGACAAGTGGAATGTGCGACCTAAGAAAACTCTTGCTTTTCTCGCCTCTTTCTCGTTAGTACTTCACTACTACTTTTGCGATCCGACATATCTTCCCAATTAAAGATGTAATTATATATTTCATTCGATTCGAAATTTGTACCGCTTTTTAATTAACAACGAGAAATTTTAACATGTTAATGCCAAACAATTCAGGTGAAATTCGTAAATTTCGTTAAATCAGATTAATAAATCAATTACATTTTCCATCAAAGATTACCTAATTGCCTTTTTTAGTTTATAATTTAGAGAAGATTGTTAAATATTAAACGTTCTCTACCGTATTGTCTATGGGCTGGCTAAATCATTTACCGTATTCGTAATAGCCTCTTTATGCTGAAAATACCCCCTCACGTCGGCTATACATCTACGTGGATATAAATTTTATTAAATTCACATCAAACTTTGAGCCAGACAACCGACTCGAATAATTATTAAACTTACGAATTTCGAAAGATTGCAAAAGCTCGTCTCTCGAGTTGTTTAACGAATCGTTAAATCATACCTTTCTGTTTCTCCCGTTAATTGCGCGCCGAGAAACAAATGTTTTTACGAAAAATAAGAGAAGAGAATTAATTGAGAGAAGCAACGAGAAAGGGAATAAAATAAAAATAATCTGCTAATGTAAGCCGGCCTTTTTCACGCTCCAGAAATCCCGACGTAAATAATTTCCTGAATTTTCTCCGGGACTGTATATGCGAGTATCGATCAGAAAAGAGAGTCTCGACTCACCTCATCTCAAAGTCGTGGTAGTCCTGAAGCGTAAGGGAGTTGGCGACGTCGAGGAGCTGGCGCATATTCTCCTCGCGCCTCTTGGCATCGGCATCCGCTGGCCTGAGCAGTATCGTCGCGGCCGGGGCGTCGAGCGACAGCGACGGCTGCTGCACGACGATCGTCGCCTGGGCCGTTCTCTTGCCACCAGCTGCGTTACCTCCTTGCGTTTCCGTGCGAAAGTCGAGAAGAAGAAAAAAAAAGAGCGGAAGAGAAAGAGGTGGTCGGTGGGGGGGGGGGGACGGGAGGACGGGGGCGGGGGTGGGAATTTCGATTGATTAGTCAGGCCCGTTGTGAGAGAGGACGGGTTGGTGGGGGTGGGGGGGGGGGGGGGGG